>JANFOE010001413.1:0-127929 GCA_025667525.1 Glebionis coronaria
AGGAAACTACGGCTGAGCATAACGCTCAGTGGACGGATATAGCATGATAAGAATGTACTGAAAGGCAATGAAATAGAAGTCAACAATGAAGCTATAAGACTGATATGTAACATGTGGTATAACCTTGCATAAAATCTGTAAGACATGGTTCATATATACTGATACTGAAATATAACTCTAAATCCTGAAAACATGCATTTACTGTATTTTATTTGCCAGAGCTTATATAGGTCACGTGCTGTAACAACCGTGCATGAATAACTGGAGGGGTGACCTCCTCATGCTGTAGAGGGGTGACCTCTAAATAACTGTGCCTGGGTGGAAGGATCAGCTCCAATGTGAAGGATGTAGAGCACACACCACATTCACCCTGAAACTTGTAACACATATAAGCCTATGATGCATCCATACGCCCCACTAAAACATACATATAAAAAATGGCCAAACTGAACATGAGTGGGACGATGCAGGATATCACTCTCCTGCAGTGAGTCACGACACCGGTGCCTTAGTGCCGTGGTTACGGTACCTCCGTAACTAGTACATAACTGGTCGTGCTTGTATATAACGCTCAGGCAATTCCTATTTAGTTATTAACATGATTACTGATAAATTTAAACATATACTAGGGGAAAGACATTTGGCTGAAGCTGGGGAAAATCTAATCATGCATAGAAAGGAAGTCCTTACTGAAAGGACGGAAAATCCGTACCTCTAGTCCAGTAACTGACTGAAATGGAAGACTGAACGAATACTACTCGGGCTTCACGCGTGCTACATAAATAAAGGACGCGAATAAGTTAACAGTTATCCGTTATTAAATTTTACTGATCTTATTGGTTTCTTATTTATTTATTTCTGAAATTCCATACGCATATTAACGGCTAAATTCGGTCTTATAATAATTCATTGTAATGTATTAACGTTCTACTAATAGCTACGTACAAACGTATTTCTGACGATAAGTATTTCTATAATAAGTATCCCACTAAAGATAAAAGTTCCTTAATTTAGAAAGTTCTTAAATTGTTTAATTCGTTTTCTAAAAATATACCCTTTTAAATATTTAGGAATTTATTTAATTTAATACTTGAAATATATATAAAATATTTATAAAACAATTAAAAAGGTATAATATAAAAATATTTATTTTATTATTTTATAAACATGTCCCGAACCTACCGAGCCCATCTCGGTCGCACTAAACAAACCAACATGTGATACAAAATCTGTCAACAAGAATTAGTGACAGAATTCTGTGTCACTAATTCTGTCGCTAAAACTGTCCTTATTAAAAACTGCATACACATAACAGTTTTGCGATAGAAAAACTGTCGCTAAAACTGTCGCTAATGTTATCTACTATTATGTTTTCCTGTCCCATATCTTTCCACTGATTACCCATTTCGTTCCCACTTTTATGCTATGATTTTCCCACTGTTTATATAAGCCAAACGCACCTTATGTTTTAGCAGCCCCCAAACGCACCCCTTATGTCGAAACTGGCCCTAGCCGCCCCTGTGTGGGTCACGGCTGGGCCAAGCTGGAGTCACCGAGACATGGTGGTCTCGGTTCACATGAACCAACACACCTGGCCATCCTAAGCTAAACGAACCCCATTCCTTGGGTCTTTTGACCCTCGTTCGTCCGACACAGCCCACACCGAGACCCACTGTGGTCTCGGTTTGATCCTCAATCCAAACCCGACACCCCTAAACGCAGGTTCTTGTTTTGGTTTTGATTTATATAAAAGCAACCATTCTCTCTTTGATTCATACAATCTATTTCGTGATTTATATAATTTGATATACAAAAAGAATAAATACCGTAATAGTTGATAACCGGAAGATACGTACAAGGATTGCTAGATCAAAAACATGGCCGAACCTCCTTTCCCTTCTCCTATTACCGGCGGCCACCAAGGGTTAGGGAAAACCCTAGTTTTTTTTGTTCGACTGATTATGGGAAAAAGGGAGCACCCGTTTGATTTTTTGTATAACCAAAATGGGCTAAAGCCCATTATCTCTTTTAGTTTTAACAACCGGCCCTCCTATATATATATTTTTGTTTTTTTTAAACTAATGTAATAATAACAATTGCATAATAGTATTTCTTGTAATGTTTTCTTGTGATAATTTCTACGTAAATGTTTTAAATAAAAACCGCGTATTTACCTTCCTCTAATTTAAATACGGGTTTTACAATTCTTCCCCTCTAAAAGAATAATTCGTCCCCGAATTAAAGATGCGGTCGTACTGGGTTTTATAATTCTTCCCCTCTAAAAGAATAATTCGTCCCCGAATTATAGGGTATTTAAGTTGACTGGTAAAAGCCGAAAATGCTATAAGCTGGAAGACATAAAAGCCGAAAAGACATACCCGAATCAAAACTGAAAGTGAGGATAATAAGTCCGTATAGACTCCTCTGTTTCCCATGTGGCCTCCCGCTCGGTATGGTTCCTCCACAGGATTTTAACGAAAGGAATGGTCTTCCTTCTCATAACTCGATCCTGGCGATCTAAAACTGCTTCGGGTTCCTCAATATAAGATAAATCCTCCCGAATCTGAAGTGGATAATTTACTTTGTCAAGCTCATGATAGTTGTACCCCCTGAGTAATGATACATGAAACACGTTGTGGACGTGTGAAAGCTGAGGCGGTAATGCCAATCGATATGACACTTCACCAATACGTTCAAGGATTTCGAACGGTCCGATGTAACGAGGGCTAAGTTTGCCTTTGAGGCCAAAACGTCTGACACCGCGAGCGGGTGATACTTTGAGGAACACACGATCCCCAGTCTGAAAAGATAGATCTCTGCGATGCTTGTCGGCGTAACTCTTCTGGCGAGTACGCGCTTCTTGCAGCTTTGCCCTAGCGATGGCGACTTTTTCATTGGTCAGTTCTATCAGTTCAGGTCCTTCAATCAAACGTTCTCCCACCTGATCCCAACAAATAGGAGCACGACATTTTCTGCCGTATAACATCTCGAATGGAGCACGCTTGATACTAGCATGCCAACTGTTGTTGTAAGCAAACTCGACCAGGCAAATATAGTCATCCCAATGTCCTGTCCATTCTAATGCACAGGCGCGTAGCATGTCCTCCAAGGTCTGGATGGTACGCTCTGACTGACCGTCCGTCTGTGGATGGAAAGCTGTGCTGAGCTTGAGCCTAGTTCCCCAAGCTTTATGCAAACCTCCCCAGAAATGAGAAGTGAAACGGGGATCCCTATCTGATATAATTTCCGAAGGTGTACCGTGTAATCGTACGATCTCCTCGGTGAATAGTTTCGCTAATTTACTGACTGCGAAATCTTTGCGAATAGGAATGAAATGTGCTGACTTGGTCAAACGATCGACAACTACCTAGATTGCATCATGTCTCCGCTGAGTCTATGGTAGTCCGGTAACAAAATCCATAGAGATCTTGTCCCATTTACACATTGGAATATCTAATGGCTGGAGAAGACCACTGGAACGCTGGTGCTCTATCTTAACCTGCTGACAGGTTAAGCATTTAGACACAAATGTTGCGACATCCTGCTTCATGCCGCTCCACCAGAAATGCTGCTTAAGATCGTGGTACATTTTTGTAGAACCCGGGTGGATAGAGAACGGAGAGCTGTGAGCCTCAGTCATCAAGGCTTCTCTGAGAGTAGGGTCTTCTGGAACGCAGAGTTTGGTACCCTGCCATACGATACCATCGTCATCGATGCGAAATTCGGTCTGCCGGTCAATGTTCTGGATAATCGCCCAGATTTCACCATCATCCTCTTGTGCGGCTTTAATCCTAGAGAGCAAATTTGGTTCTACCCTCAAACTAGCCCAGTATCCTCTTTGTCCGCGTACTAAGAGTTCAATATCGTAACGCTCTAAGTCCTGAATAATTTCTTTCTGAACTTTGATGCCATTTACCATACCCGACTTTCTGCTAAGGGCATCTGCCACTACATTCGCTTTACCTGGGTGATACTGGATATTAGTGTCGTAGTCTTTCAGTAGTTCTAACCATCGCCTCTGTCTCATGTTCAGCTCTCGCTGTGTAAATATATACTTGAGACTTTTGTGATCGGTGAAGATATCACACGACTCACCGTATAAATAATGCCTCCAGATTTTAAGAGCGAAAACAACTGCTGCGAGCTCTAGATCATGAGTAGGGTAATTTTTCGCATATGGCTTCAGTTGACGCGAAGCATAAGCAATGACTTTCCCATGCTGCATAAGAACACAACCTAAGCCCTTTCCTGATGCGTCACTGTAAATCTGATAACCGCCTGTGCCGGATGGAAGAGTAAGTATCGGTGCTGAGATCAATCGATGCTTGAGTTCCTCAAAACTCTTTTCTCTCTCCTCGGTCCATATAAACTTCTCACCCTTTCGCATAAGTTGGGTCAATGGTAACGCCAAACGTGAGAAGTTTTCCATAAACCTGCGGTAGTAACCCGCCAACCCAAGAAAACTACGTATCTCTGTGACAGATGTCGGTCTTGGCCATTTGGTGATAGCCTCCACCTTTGCAGGATCCATAGTTATTCCTTCTGCGGAAACAATATGGCCTAGAAACGCCACTGTATTCAGCCAAAACTCGCACTTCGAAAATTTAGCGTATAGTTTTTCTCGTCTTAGAATCTGCAAAACTGTACGGAGATGGTTCTCATGTTCCTCTTTGGATTTGGAGAAAATGAGGATATCATCGATGAATACAATCACGAACTTGTCTAAGAATTCGTGGAAGACTCTGTTCATCAAGTCCATAAATACTGCAGGCGCATTCGTGAGACCGAATGGCATAACAACAAACTCGTAATGACCGTACCTCATGCGAAAAGCAGTTTTGGATATATCCTGCTCTTTTACACGTAGCTGATGGTATCCTGACCGTAGATCGATTTTTGAGAAGTGCTTGGCACCCTGAAGCTGATCGAATAAATCGTCAATACGAGGAAGTGGATAACGGTTACGAATAGTGAGCTTATTCAACTCACGGTAGTCAATACACAAACGCATACTACCATCCTTCTTCTTGACAAACAAAACGGGAGCGCCCCATGGTGACACGCTTGGACGAATGAAACCCCTTTCGAGAAGTTCCTGAAGTTGATCCTTCAGTTCCTTAAGCTCTATAGGAGCCATACGGTAAGGAGCTTTAGATACTGGTTCTGCACCTGGAATGAGATCGATGCCAAATTCTACCTCTCGCATGGGAGGTAAACCTGGAAGTTCCTCGGGAAAGACATCTGGAAAGTCTGACACAACTGGCTGATCATGAATTGAAGGTGTCTCCGAAGTCGTGTCATGAACTGTGGCTAGGAAGCCCTCGCAACCATGATATAGTAAGGTACGAGCCTGTAAAGCTGAAATGATCTGAACATGTTTTCCTGGTAGGAAACCTCGGTGAATATACTCTGGTGTATAGACATCACCAAAGATGACCTGGTGAGCATGGCAATCTATGGTGGCATGATGAACTGATAACCAATCCATACCCAGAATAATATCGAACTCACACATATCCAAAGGAAGAGCACTGACTGGATGGATTTTATCATCAAACTTAAGAGGGAGATCCTTATATACTTGGGTAATGAGTACAGAGTCTCGCATGGGGGTAGATATACTAAGTACACTGTCTAGTGGCGTAGGGGTCATGTTTATTCTAACAGCATATGAAGTAGATATAACCGAGTGTGTGGCGCCTGTATCGAAAAGCACGCATGCAGACTGTCCGTGTATAAACAAAATGCCAGTAATGGTACCTGCGGTCTTATTTGCTTGCTCACGGGTAGTAGTGTAGACACGACCAGTGGTTGGTGGTATCGATGGTGGGGGAGGTAAAATCTGAGGAATCTGGCCTGAGGTACCGGCAGCATCCCCGCTCTTGCAATCCCTCTTCAAATGGCCTGGCTGACCACACTTGTAGCAATTACCCGAACCACGACGACAAGGTCCCGAGTGCTTCTTCCCACACGTGATGCAAGTGGGATATGTATACCCGGTGGAAGTAGCTCTGGTTTGATGAGAACCTGATTTACGATGATATATACGTGTCACGCTTTTGATAACTTAACTGAAATAAGGCTGACTGACTAAATTTTAAAATTACCAGAATTTGCCGGTCGGGCAACCTGTTGACCCCTGTTGTTTTGGTCACGCCCCTGTCCAGCATCTCTGTTGGAATTTAAAAATAAATTTAAGATCTGTTTTACACGATAGTTTAGTATTCTTGGAGCTTAAAGGCTCACCTGTAGCTGCCGGAGGAGTTGGAGCTGCCGCGGTAATTATCACCGCCGTTCCTCTTATCTGACCGATTACGGTCATATGACTGACCGTGGTTCCTGTAGTTCTGATGCGGAGTAGCCGATTGGGATCGGTCTCCTCCTCTGTGTCTGTAAGATTTTAATAACATATAAGTTGCCAAGCAATAATGGGCTAAATTGTTTAAGTCTGTTGGGTGAGATGTACCTCTTCTCCGGGCGCTCTACATTCTCGAGCTCGTCCCTCTCAAAAAGCATCTCGATGTCTCGAGCTGCATTAGCTACTTGTGACACATTAGTGAATGTGGCACTCATCAATCTATCTGCAGTCCTAGTGTGAAGAGCCCAGCGAAATTGCTTCACTTGCTCCTCTACGGTACCCGCAGCCTCCCCTAAGAATCCAGCCATCCTGAGGTATCGGTGCATGAACTCTATACTGTTCTCGCCATTATTCTGACGAATAACGTGAAAGTCCCTCTTCATCTTAGCTTGCTCCGCATGCGGGAAAAACTGGTCATAGAACATCGTCTTGAAACGTGCCCAGGTCAATGCAAGCTCCCAAGCATCTCCCCCATTGGACAGTTTCTGAGACCTCCACCAATGTAGAGCAGGACCCTCCAGCTTGTAAACTGCAAGCCTAACTTTGAAAACCTCACCACAACCCATAGCTCCAAAAATTTTCTCTATATGGTAGATCTAGTCTTCTGCATCAGTTGGAGCTACAGTCTGCTCAAACAGTCGGGGCTTCTGCTTGTTGAACAGATCCAGCCAAGCGGGTAAAGTGGCAGGTGGTGGAGCAGGAGGGTTGTTATTCTGCTGAGGTCCATTTTGATATTCAGCTCGGATCTCATCACGAATTTGGGGTAACATGGCCTGTATAGCAGCCTGAACAGCAGCAGCAATGGCAGCTGCGTTAGGATCATTCTCGGTTTCGCGTCTGGGTGGCATCTGAAATATAAGAGGATGAGTTGACAAAACTGCTAAAATCTGGGGTAATATATCTGAATATGCTTAGTGTAATTCATGAAGGTATAGCTAACAAAATATGACATGAATACTGGTGAACGCCTAGGGTCAGTTCACAAAATGACAATTTTTGAAACATAAATCTGACATGCGTAAGGATGAACGCCTACGGTCAGTTCATCCATACAAAATTTAAGCGGGCAAGGGTGAACGCCTATGGTCAGTTCACCAAAACGAAATGTTCTTGAAAAGCACATGCGATTAAGTATGGCCAGTCCTGTACCAACCGTTTACTTAATCAAAATTTTGAAAATCCGACTGATAAATATCATGAGTAGCATGGAAAATAACGACGCCAAAATAAAAGAAGTTCTTGGTGACTACCCACTAGCCACAGGTCAAGTTTTAGAGCCTACAGGTCGAACCTTGCGCTCTGATACCATAATTGTAACACCCCACTTGGATAAATGGACCGTTACGTGTATTTATGGCGTGTCATCAAAGCATGCAAGGCAATGTATTAAACATTAACTGACCAAACGGAAATACCGGAATCAAATATCGGTAGTCCAACAAGCCCAAAATATAAAGATTAAGTACTGAAAGGAAAAGGACGAAACAGTGTCCAAACAACCAAAGTAAAGTAACGTAAGGTATGCATAATAATAAAGGAGTCTGGATAGCTCCCATCCAAATGCACGTACTCTCTTAGAAGTCCTAAGATCGTCCCTGTGTACCTGCTGTTTGGAAACATGAAAGGAAACTACGGCTGAGCATAACGCTCAGTGGACGGATATAGCATGATAAGAATGTACTGAAAGGTAATGAAATAGAAGTCAACAATGAAGCTATAAGACTGATATGTAACATGTGGTATAACCTTGCATAAAATCTGTAAGACATGGTTCATATATACTGATACTGAAATATAACTCTAAATCCTGAAAACATGCATTTACTGTATTTTATTTGCCAGAGCTTATATAGGTCACGTGCTGTAACAACCGTGCATGAATAACTGGAGGGGTGACCTCGTCATGCTGTAGAGGGGTGACCTCTAAATAACTGTGCTGGGTGGAGGGATCAGCTCCAATGTGAAGGATGTAGAGCACACATCACATTCACCCTGATAACTTGTAACACATATAAGCCTAGGATGCATCCATACGCCCCACTAAAACATACATATAAAAAATGGCCAAACTGAACATGAGTGGGACGATGCAGGATATCACTCTCCTGCATGTGAGTCACGACACCGGTGCCTCTAGTGCCGTGGTTACGGTACCTCCGTAACTAGTACATAAACTGGTCGTGCTTGTATATAACGCTCAGGCAATTCTATTTAGTTATTAACATGATTACTGATAAATTTAAACATATACTGGGGGAAAGACATTTGGCTGAAGCTGGGAAAATCCTAATCATGCATAGAAAGGAAGTCCTTACTGAAAGGACGGAAAATCCGTACCTCTAGTCCAGTAACTGACTGAAATGGAAGACTGAACGAATACTACTCGGGCTTCACGCGTGCTACATAAATAAAGGACGCGAATAAGTTAATAGTTATCCGTTATTAAATTTTACTGATCTTATTGGTTTCTTATTTATTTATTTCTGAAATTCCATACGCATATTAACGGCTAAATTCGGTCTTATAATAATTCATTGTAATGTATTAACGTTCTACTAATAGCTACGTACAAACGTATTTCTGACGATAAGTATTTCTATAATAAGTATCCCGCTAAAGATAAAAGTTCCTTAATTTAGAAAGTTCTTAAATTGTTTAATTCGTTTTCTAATAATATACCCTTTTAAATATTTAGGAAGTTATTTAATTTAATACTTGAAATATATATAAAATATTTATAAAACAATTAAAAAGGTATAATATAAAAATATTTATTTTATTATTTTATAAACATGTCCCGAGCCTACCGAGCCCATCTCGGTCGCACTAAACAAACCAACATGTGATACAAAATCTGTCAACAAGAATTAGTGACAGAATTCTGTGTCACTAATTCTGTCGCTAAAACTGTCCTTATTAAAAACTGCATACACATAACAGTTTTGCGACAGAAAAACTGTCGCTAAAACTGTCGCTAATGTTATCTACTATTATGTTTTCCTGTCCCATATCTTTCCACTGATTACCCATTTCGTTCCCACTGTTATGCTATGATTTTCCCACTGTTTATATAAGCCAAACGCACCCTTATGTTTTAGCAGCCCCCAAACGCACCCCTTATGTCGAAACTGGCCCTAGCCGCCCCTGTGTGGGTCACGGCTGGGCCAAGCTGGAGTCACCGAGACATGGTGGTCTCGGTTCACATGAACCAACACACCTGGCCATCCTAAGCTAAACGAACCCCATTCCTTGGGTCTTTTGACCCTCGTTCGTCCGACACAGCCCACACCGAGACCCACTGTGGTCTCGGTTTGATCCTCAATCCAAACCCGACACCCCTAAACGCAGGTTCTTGTTTTGGTTTTGATTTATATAAAAGCAACCATTCTCTCTTTGATTCATACAATCTATTTCGTGATTTATATAATTTGATATACAAAAAGAATAAATACCGTAATAGTTGATAACCGGAAGATACGTACAAGGATTGCTAGATCAAAAACACGGCCGGACCTCCTTTCCCTTCTCCTATTACCGGCGGCCACCAAGGGTTAGGGAAAACCCTAGTTTTTTTTTTGTTCGACTGATTATGGGAAAAAGGGAGCACCCGTTTGATTTTTTGTATAACCAAAATGGGCTAAAGCCCATTATCTCTTTTAGTTTTAACAACCGGCCCTCCTATATATATATATATAATTTTTTTTAAACTAATGTAATAATAACAATTGCATAATAGTATTTCTTGTAATGTTTTCTTGTGATAATTTCTACGTAAATGTTTTAAATAAAAACCGCGTATTTACCTTCCTCTAATTTAAATACGGGTTTTACAGAAACCAAATACTAATACCCTGCAAACACCAAAGCCTTTGTTCTTGAGTCAACTGGATATGAATATCACAGGTTTTATTATTGTCATGATTGGGAGGATATGGGATGTGAATATTCCAAATGGTCATTATTTGTTTACTGATATTGTAGTGTCTGATAGCAAGGTAGTTTTGTTTACTGTGAGCGCCATTTACGGAATTACATTAGAGTAATATAGCCACGCACGCAGGGACTAGTTTTGTTAGGTTAGAATAGTTCATGTGTGTCTAGGCTATATATACCCCTCCATACTTCCATGGAGGGGTGAGGATTCCCATTATTCTTTTTCTACTTTCTTTCTCAATAAAACATACACATTTAATAGTCTCTCACTTTCTCTCTCTAACATGTCTAACCATTTCTTTTATCCTCCCCGACCTCCGGATCACCTCTTTTTAGCTTTGAATCTTATGATTAACAATTGGTATCAGAGCAAACCAGGGGTGTTTTGTGTGTTTGTTTGCTGATTTTGATGGTGTTCGTATGGGTACGACGTCTGTTTGTTTGATCTCAAACAATGTCTGTTGTTGCCTAAATCAGTCCAAGTCATAATTTTTTATGTTCCATCTGTCCTAAAGTGGTTAGTATTTGGTTTCAGTCTGTCTTGTTGGGTTATCATTTTGAATCTATCCTATCAATTTCATTTTTTTTACCCACAAAACATTGTTTTTATCGTCCATAAGTTACTATTTTTTCTCTTTCTTTCTGTATCTATCTATCTACTATGTCTTCTTGCCAATGGTTGAAAAAAAAACCAGATCTCACCTTCTGAATCGAAAACAAAAATAATACAGATTCACTTTTCGAAGAAACCAAGGAAAAAAAATCAGATCTGAAAACCCAAGATCCACCATTTTCGGGATAAGGACAAATTTTACTGGTTATTGCGAAGTGTTGCCTAGGGTTTCTGTTTTCCGAAGTGACAATTTATTCAGAAGTGGACTTTGTGTCAATTATTCCGAACATCAAAAGTTAATGTTTTTGCGAAGTACATTTTATTTTTCGAAGTGCATTTTTTTCCGAAGTCACCAAGATCCAAAACTCAGACATTCCGAAGTAAACCCACAAATATTTCGATGTCCAAAAATTTTTGATTTCGAAGTTACAAAGAAAAAATTGCGAACCATGATCTACCACAACATCCTTAATCATCTACAACCCTTCAACTAACAAGACTCAAAATAGAAAAATGAAAGAACCATGATCTCAGATTAGATCTCAATCATTTATTTCAAGAATCAAAGATCTTAACAATTTGAGAATTGTTCATCATCGATCTGTAAAAAGACGAAGTCTTTTCGTTCATATTCGAAAAATTAAGAAAGAGTTATAACAATTATGTTATCCTCTTTTCTTCTTTCGGTCAGCTAAACACAAAAGGACGACATGCATGTAAATCAACCTTCCCGAGACCCCTGTTAATAGGATCATGAAGACTTTGATTCTTGGATTTCATGATATTCGTTGTTCATCATATAAAAGGGAGCTCGATGTATGGATGTGATGTAAAGGATGGTTCGCTGTGGGTACTTGTTAGCATTGAATGGATTGATGTTGTGATTTTTGAATCAATAGAGGAGATGGATTAGGTTTGATGTGGTATCTGGTCAGAGAATAAGAAAAGCGGCGATATGAAATTAGGATTAGGTTATTAGATAAATTAGGTGCCTCATGTGTTATATTCGCTCTAATGTATCTCTCAACCTACCGTGTATTTTGTGTCTAGTGTATTTTGTGTCTAGTGGGCCAAATCATTGTTGTGGACCGAATGTTAAGACTAGCAAGAGGGCCTACTTCTCTATTACACATATTACTTCAATACTATTTGGGCCAAGGAAAGAATATATCCTAGCAAATCAACGTATATAAATGCACAAGGCCTCAAGTCATTGGATTGGGTTACTGATTTGGCTAAAATAATGGCGGAGTGGACATGTATTTGGGCTATGATAGATATTATTGATAAGTCGGGTATTCGTTATATTTCGATCGGAAGTGCTTAAACGATAAAGAAATTGTTGCTTTAAAACCCAATATTTTCGAAAAAATTTCGATGACCTCACCGCGGAGGTCGATCTGCGCATCAGTTGGGCATATGACTGACGTTGGCCTTAAATGACAAGTGATCTAGACAAATTTTGTCCTATAATGACAATTATTTCATAATTTGTTCTAGATAACGACATTTTCAAACACAACACCAAAAGCAAACAAAACACTTAACGCTAAAACGATCCAATATAAGATTAACTTTAAACGACAACGGCTAGTGTTGGTTCATCAAAGACAAGTGATCACGAAGTGGATTTGGTATTCTTTATTTGAAGTTGAAGTGGGATTTCATGAAGGCGTCTACTTATTTCATCATCGAGCCTTCCTTCTATTTTTCTACCCCTTTTCTTCAAACCTAGTCTATCGATTGATGACTTGCTTGAGCGATAAAATTTATGATTGAAACTTGAATTATCTAGTTTCCACTGTCAAGGGGTGGATGGTCGACGACATGGATAACTATCATTTTGGGAGCTTTGTTGCAGTTCTCAGTGTCACACGCAGTTGCTCGTGTGGATAACTTCAAGAGGTGTTTAGAGACTTGTTTCTGCACTGTTCGTCAATCAACAAAAGCGCAAGCTTAAGTAACAAATTTGGGGGATTGTACTTTAGTCTCAAGTTTTGGAATATCAGGTTTACTTCACCAGTGGTCACAACAGATAGCTGAAAGAATTCGAGGTTGGTAAGTTAGAGAGAGGGAGATGGAATCAGCAATCAATTCTCACAGGATTTTTATGAGCTTCATAACGACAATGGTATAAAATCCATGATTTTACCATGATTTAATGTAATAACGTTTCATCCAATGATCTTAAGAACATTCACTCATGTGTTTTATTTCTTTAAGATGTGTGTAAACTTGTCCATTATGTACTTATACTTTTACATTTATCCTTGTTGTAAATAACTACATAACTTAAACCATGTACTTAAAACTAGGAGAATAAGTAATAAAATGTATAATCAATATTTAAGTGTACAACACTTAACAAAAATTGGAAATTATGCTACATCATGTATATGTAGCTGTGTATGTATGTATGTATACTATAAGCATGCTTAATCTTTCTTGGACTAGCCCAAGATCATGTACTCCTTATGTGCTAGCCCAACAAAAGCCCACAACAAGCCCAAGCAAAAGCCCACTACCCTTTGGTTAGCTATACACGGCATACACACACATATGTGGAAGAAGAAGGGTTGTCTTGGTTTTGGAAAAGCCAACACATGGCACAAGTACTCTTACCAAGGCAATCATGCCTTTTGCCTTGCCCTTCTCTCTCCCTTTTTTAGCCGAAAAACACACATACATTCTTCATTCTCTCATGCAATCCAATCTCATATCTCTCATATCCTTTCTCTCTCTCTCAAATCATTTGGCTATAAGCCACAAAAATCCAATATTTTACATTAGGTCCACTAGATCTTTGTCTCATCTTAACTACTAATAACTTAGTAGCATCATCACCTTTGGAACCATTATAACAAGCCCTAGTTGAATCCCTAAGGCTCACAGCTTGGTTATAATTAGGGTTTTCTTCATCATCTAGATTAGATCTCTAATCTCATTTTTCATCTAGATCTTCCTTGGTAACTTTTAGCAAGAAAGGTATTATTCATTATGATTCTTCATTTTTACTTGAATGCATCAACATTCACCTATAAAAACATGTAACAAACTTGTTAAAATCAAGATTTGATAAGAACCATGACCTTAAAGGTCACGACATATATTTGAATACCACTAGTCATGGTTAAAAACTTTTTATAAAGAAACCTATGACTAGTATTCTATGTTTTAACTTGACTAAAAATCATAAGAATCATTTTGTGAATTTAAGTGAAGCCGTGGGTTACAAATCTTACTTTTTGGGATTTTGATTAACTAATAATCATAAGTCTCATTAGTAAACTTGTATAACTTAAAACCATGAAAAACCATGACCTTAAAGGTCACGGCATAATTAAATGGTGCATCTATGATTTATGTACTAAGTTTCAAATGATAGAATATGTATTATTACATGTAAAATGGAGTACTAAAAATCACTAAAATGAATTATGTGTACAAATCTAGCCGTGGGTTATATATGTCCTTGGATGGACTTTAAATGTACATGCATTATATAAAACCTATATCTAGTGTTAAGAGTTTAACTTAACATGATAAACATAAAACTAGCTTAAAGATCTTATGGGAACATTTGGGGGAAAACAACATAGCCGTGAGCTATATGTTGTTTTCTAGGAATTGTGGTAACCTTGGAAACATGCAATAAGCCTAGATAATTATGTTGTATTTTATAAATATTTACAAGACATAAAACTAGCTAAAAAGCTCATCTTGGAAACACCAAGATAAAAATTATAGCCATGGGCTATATGTATGTATATATGGACTTATGATTTGGTTTATTGGTTTGTACATAGCTAGATCTTATTTTGGGGACACTTATAAGTACATTCAACCTTAAAACAAGTTTTGACTCATCTTAATAAGCTATAATTAAGTATAGCCGTGAGTTATAAGCTCATATTAGAGCTTATGACTTGCATGCAACCTTGTAACATATCTAGATCTCATTTGGTACATCAAATAAAACAAACTATGAGTTTTATTCTTTTATTAAAGCTTATAACTAAATATGGATAACCTAATGATAAGCTTATGAGAAAAATCCTACATTATTACTTACATAAAATGAAAAGTAGTATTGATGGACTAATCAAGCCCATGCAACATTATCCCAAGACTTAATGGACCCAATAAGCCCATTTAACAAATCTTAGTATCTTAATGGACTTAAGAATATGCTTAGCCCCATTTAATTAATTAATGGACTTAAAAACATATTTAAGCCCAATAAATATTTTAAAGTCCCATTTAACAAGTTAGTGAACTTAAAATGTATTTAGGCCCACTAGATGGCCCATTAGATATTTTAGACCATTTAATGAGCCCATTTAATGTTTTGGAAAATTAAATAAATTTTTTTATAATAAAATATAACTTATAAAAACTTTTGGACTAAAATGACAATTTATGAAACTTAAGGACTAAAACCGTGACTAATGAAACCTGTTTTGATAAATTAGTAAACACAAGGACATAAAATGTAAATATCCGGAAGTCTAGGGTTTAATAAATACCATCCGTGGCATATTAAACCCTAGGGACCATTTTGGAAAGTTTCTAAAAGTTATTTTGTCATTTCATAACCCTAAGGACCACTTTTGTAACAATCCGAAACTTAAAGAAACCCTAGGGACTGTTTTTTGTCATTTTATGAAAGTTATAAAACCTAGATATAACTAGGAGGACTAGTTTTGCCATGTTCCAAAACTTTAACAAGCCCTAACCCTTATTCTATTTTTTAAATTTAGTAAAACTTAGACAAACCCTAAACTATAAGAATTTATAATATAAATTCTTAAACTTGTAATTTATAAATTATTTTATAAACGTTAAATAAATTATGGGAACTTTAAAGTTAAATAAAATATTATATTTTTACTTTTCAAAAATAAAATATTTATATTTTGCTTTATGAAATGAATTGTATAAACAATATGGATATGTATTATTAATACATGTACTCATATACTTTTAGGAAATAAAATTATATGAACGTTAACTAAATTGAATGCTAATACGTAAGCAAATATTATAAGTGAAACATTTTTATGTTTACTTATATATATGAAACTTAATTGTAAGTTGAAATGGATGTTACTAATACATGAACTACGAACGTAAACTAATATTATAAGTAAGACATTTTATGTCTACTTAAATATGAAACTTATATATAAAAGTTTAAATGGATATTGTTAATACTTGTAGTACGGTTATTTAGATAAATACTGTAGCATTAATAAACTGATTAAAAATCTGTATAAGCATACATATATGAACTTTGTACTATCTATTAAGACTGTACTATTTGATTATGCATAGCTTTTGGCTTGAGCATTATTTGGATATTCGTATTATACAGCTATTGCCAACTCCCAGGTGAGTTTACAGCCCCATATAAACTATTGATAAACTTTTCCTCTACGGGGGAGAAAACATGCAACTATTTTAAATGGACATAATGGAATTGTATAAACTTGACTATGATTGACTATTATAGAAACTGTTAAATTGTTGTAAATCGCCTGAATGTTATAAAGAGATCTATTAGGGATTGACCATCCCCATCTGGGTGAGTCATGCTCACTATGCCTTGGCCAGGACAACAGATGTATACCATGTTGGAACTGGGTTTGGGTGTCTTTTTGTAAGATACTACGTCCTCATCTGCTGAGGACTATGGAAGGTTAAGCTTCAGTTTCGAGTAATAGTAAATGTAATCTAACTTTTAGTAAAAATATTTTGTGCATTTTTACTTCTATGATTAATGTATGTCCAAACTAATTATTGTTAAAACTGTAAATTCACCAACTTTATGTTGACCCTCTAAGCATGTTTTTCTCAGGAAAATGAAGTTAGTACGTGATATGTGCATGGACTCAAGCATCATTGTAATCTGCATTGTAGGACTCGTCAGGGGTTCTATTTTGGGAAACATAAACAATCTACTTTTATCATGTTGAAGACAATTTTTATAAATTTGTATAACAATCATGTAATCTGATTTGAATAATTTCTTATCTTATGCTCTATGAACTATGTGCTATCGATCCACCCTTGTGGCATCTCCATTGATAATTCCGCATATTTTGACCCTACCCGGGGTGTCACGAATGGTACTTCATAGTCTAAGCAAAATTTTCAAAGTTTCTCAATGACTTTCAAAACTTTTCAAGACATTTGCTTAAGACTAAGAGCTTCTCGAGTATATGAACGTCCACGATAATGATGCTTTCGAGAGTTCGAAATCATCATGGGGGAAGATCGTGTACTTTGAAGTAATCGGATCAACTTCCAGGGGGAAGTAGTGTACATGGAATGGTATCTACTTCACTGTGTATGATTTTTATGAAGTATTTTGCAGGCGTGAGAAGAATTGTTGCTGATTTCTTGCATGTTACCCCAAACGGATTATCACCAAAAGTAAACGACATGAAACAGTGTAGAAGCAGTGTTATTTGGTGTGGTTCTTCTACAAATTTCCGCTGTGCACTTAAACTGATGAGCTAGAAGATTGTTCAAACTACATCAAAGAGTCAGAATCTGCTTAAGATACATATATTGGTTTGGGGGGAAGCTGATTTAGAAACTTCGTAAAAGAAGTCTATGAAGAAAGTTTTTTAATACATGCTGCATGAATTGGGGGGGGGGGAGTTAATGCAAATCATGCATATTAGAATTGTTCCATAACAAGCAAAGACAAAGAGGATTCAAGCTGAGGTACAAGATATGAAGACAAGAAGACTTAGAAGACATCCTCAGCATTGGAAGCGCCTTGGAAGACTTTATTTTGTTGTATTTGTACTTGTTAGGAACATTGTAAGTAATTTCGTATGTCTCCACATTGGGGGAAGATTGTTAGCCCTAAAATGTGAGCGCCATTTATGGAATTACATTAGTTTAATATAGCCACACACGCAGGGACTAGTTTTGTTAAGTTAGAATAGTTCATGTGTGTCTAGGCTATATATACCCCTCCATACTTCCATGGAGGGGTGAGGATTCCCATTATTCATTTTCTACTTTCTCTCTCAATAAAACACACACATTTAATAGTCTCTCACTTTCTCTCTCTAACATGTCTAACCATTTCTTTTATCCTCCCCGACCTCCGGATCACCTCTTTTTAGCTTTGAATCTTATGCTTAACACTATATTTACATTAGCCAAATTTATTTGAAAACTTTGGCAAATTTAGTTTACACTATGTTTTCATGGAACATTGAGGAGTCTCTTAGGGTTTCATTATGGGGTGTGTTGAAGCATAGTTTGGCTGGCCGATTTGACGACACTCCTAGGCCGTTTGTCGTATTCCTGAATCCTGAGTAATGCTGCAAACAAAGAAGAACCGGTTAGACGTGGACTCGAGGCCGAAGCCCTGGGTTCCACCTCCGACGGTCAAGTTAGTATCATGATGATATATTGTAAAAGATGTGTGTTTAGAGGAGATAACCTGATGTAGAATGAGCCCCCTACCCTTGTATTAATAGCAGTAGGGTTTCTTGAAAGATAAGTAAGGTGTATAGGCCACGGGCCTGTTGGGTTACGGGCCTCCTAGGTCGTGCGCATGTTAGGTCGGGCTTACACCAACTATACATCGACATGTCCCCCAGTCTAGTATGATATGGTTCCTGACCATGTTATGCTAGACTCATTCATATGTCACGCTTACCAAATTAATGCGTATGGCTTGCTACTAGGACATCCACGTGGTGGGCTACCTTTAGCAAAATGATGATGGGAAAACTATGCGAATAGTGAGCGCAACCACTATACGTCATCGTTTCCCCTTAGTCTAGTATGCGAGGTTTTCACCAAGGTTACTAGACTCTACACCATATCCTCTACCTATAAGCGTATCAACCTCAAAAGAAATGGGGAACCCGTATACGTAAGACGGGTGGTTGTGCTAGAATGCTTGGTTTCCCGTGATCAAACGGTAAGGACCCCATAAGAAAAAAACGTATTCTATAGCCGGGTAATACTAGCATCAGCAAGGTATAATTCTTATGCCTCTCTAATGTGAGGATGATAAGAAGGTTTTGTGAAGGTGGAGGTGAACCCTTATGTTGCATCGTGAATACCTTGAAGGCGTACTTCTTGTACCCACTGATGATGCAGCATAGTGCGAATATTGCATTCGGCTTAAAGCCAACAGAAGACACACTTCATATGGCATAGCGTAAGGCTTTACGGTAATCAACTTAACACAGGGCTCGCGATACCTCTTACGTGATAAGTGTGAATACGATATCCGACTTTAGCACACAATAGGTTAGCAAGACCTCTTGCATGCTAAGTGCGAATACGGAGTTTAGCGTATAATGTAACACCATTGATACCGTATGCGGTATCGTTTGCACATGTACCTGACATGCGCGCTCTAGAGAGTCTTGTGGTGGCGGATGAGCGTACAAGATACCTGATCTTGTAGTAACATAGTAGTTACGGTGCGCCTGCAGCGCGCCTTAATGCTCGCACGGAGGCTTAGATACTCGTATTAATGATAACGCTGGGGATGCAACCCTCTTACGCGGGAGGCAGGTTCATGTCCTGCATGAACATGCGACGGATACCTGATCCGTCATTTTGCGAACGCACGATTCGACTTAGTACCGGGCTTGCAATGCCTCTTACATACTTAGTTGTAGATACCTGATCCACAACAGCAGGTTCTTGACTTGATGAATACCTGACCCGCGCAATAATATTTACACTGCATAAAGTAGTATTCTACATGCTTCAAAATATAAATGCTAATTTACAATCAAATAAGATCTTGTCAATGGTATTGTGATACCCTATAGCCTCTCAAGTTTAATGGTGCTAAATCTACTTAGTAGTATTAACTTATGTGGAAAGTATTCGAAAAATGTGAACAATTTTTAACGCTTACCCCTATGGGACATGGCCCTCGTGGCTTAGGCAATCTAGAAAGGTGGTGGATACTACCCTAATACAATGAAGATTTATAAAATAAAACACAAGGCGTGTGTTTATTATAAGATTAAACTTCGCACATAAATATGGCGAATATGTATGAAATTCGGTTTAAACTATAATAGACATAAGATGTTGTCAACAAATGTAGAAATGCGTAAGTCATAATCATGACGGAGGTACGGTTATGTATATAAAATGTTCAGACAGGCAGTCCAAAATAATTCGTCTTCACGCGCAGATCACTGCGACGAAATATAAACAAAGCAATACGCTTGATCGCGCGGATTGCCACGACCAAACTAAATAATACATCCGACAGGCGGACCGCCGCGACCGGACTAAATAAAATAATATGTTTTGGTCGTGCGGATCACAAAGACCAAATTAAAATATTATGTTTGATCGCGCAGCTCGCAGCGACCAAACTAAATAAAATAATACGTTTGGCGCGCGGCTCGCAGCGACCAAACTAAAGAAAAATAATACGTTTGGCGCGCGGCTTGTAATGACCAAACTAAATAAAATAATACGTTTGGCGCGCGGCTCGTGGCTCGCAACGACCAAACTAAAATAAATAATAATACGTTTGGCGCGTAGCTCGCAGCGACCAAACTAAATAAAATAATACGTTTGACGCGCGGCTCGCAGCGACCAAACTAAAGAAAATAAGACGTTTGGTCGCGCGGATCGCAAAGACCAAGTGAAAATATTATGTTTGATCGCGCGGATCACAACGACCAAACTAAATAAAATAAGACGTTTGACGCGCGGCTCGCAGCGACCAAACTAAAATATTATGTTTGATCGCGCGAATCGCAACTACCAAACTAAATAAAATAAGACGTTTGGTCGCGCGGATCGCCACGACCAAACTAAATAATATGTCTGGACGGGCAGATAACGGCGACCGAACTAAATAAAACAATAGGTTTGGTCGCGCATATTGCAGCGACCAAAATAAAATACTATTTTTAATAGGGCGGACTAACACGAAAAGACGCGACTCATAACTCCAGATTTTAAAAAATAAATATTCTAAAACCCGCGAATGAGTGCGGCTGGACGTACCATGACCGCGGATAAAGAGGTCGGGTCGTGACATATGCGAAAAATTAAATTAAAAGATATATATATATATATATAATATCTTCTTGCCAATTTTTTATAAAGATATATGATGTGTCGTGGATAGTATATGAGATAATTAAGATTACGTTATAGGGTAAATTAGAAAATTACCTTTAGGAAAAAATAATAGTCCAATATTACCAATGACGAATTCAATTAAACACGTGAGTGAGTCGAGTTCGTTGTACACGAAGATCTTATGAATTTGAGACGTTTTGCTTTGATTTGGACAATCGATTTGAATTGGTTTGTGGATTTTAAACTACAATTAAAAACTACAAATTTTAAGCTATTTAAAATAAACCTAAAGTGCATGAATCGTAAACCCGCCTAATTAAAATTTAAACAAACAATTAATTACTTAAAAATAGAACTAATTAAAAATTAATCTAATTTACACTCTAAAAAATTTAATTCTACTTTTTAAACTAATTTACTTTATTATCAATTACTTAAAAAAACAATTCTATTTAAAATCTATTTTAAGTCTACTTTTATAAAAATCTACTTAATTAAACTAATTAAACTATTTAAATAAAAACATTTTTTTTTCATTTTTATATATTATTTAAACTACTTTTTATATAAAGAATTTACTTTAATATAAAGGAATAAAAAGTTATATTAAATAAAAAACGTGAATAAGAAAATAAAACTAAAACAAAAGCTGCCAAGTTATTAATACTATATTAATGAAATAAGAGATATTAAAATCAAAAGGGCGTGTAGCCCAGTTGGTTATCACGTTGGACATTCAAGCAGGGGGTCTCGAGGTCGATTCCCACGCATGACACAATTTTTTGGAATAACTTTCTTTTTGGCAGATTACTAAAAAGCAGTCTTAGGAAAGACTTATTGAAGATTATAAGCTAGAAAAGCTGTGATTGCAGCAGCTTATGGGCTTATCAGTCAATTGGACTGATAAGCTGTTATTTTTGACAGAAATGCAGAAGGCAAATAAGCAGTCCAAGAAACCAATATTACAACAATATCAAATAAGAATAACTCTAAACTAATATTAACTCTCAGAGATCAATAATCAGAAAACAGTAAAATAACTCTCAGTCCAAACAAATCAAGCTAATCGAATAGAAAATCAAATAATCAATCACCAAAGTAACATGACCAACTCTGATAGCAAAATCACAGATCCTATCTCTATCAGATCAAATAAAAACTTAAGCAGACTGAATCAATATATTACTCAAGCAAATCATCCAGCAAGCAAATCCAAATTCAAACTGAACTAAACAAAGTCTATACTCAACAATAATCAGATATACCTGAACATAAGTATACTGATTGACGGGACAGTAGCAAGAACACAGCTAAACAAAATCAAATTTATCTTTTAAACAAGCTTAACCTTACCCTGATTCCATTAAAACAACGCATCTGATAAGTACTTACAGCAACTTTTAAATCCTACCAGCTTATCAAATTCATTAACATAAACTTAAAATTCTAGAACTAAACAACTCTATTTAAACTAACTGAGAATCTCATACAATATCATACAAGCAGATTCATACACATACTCATGGGTAATGAAGTCATTCATTCAACAAGTACAGTTTAACACCCAAATAAAATTAGATAGTAACATAGAAACAAAGAAAATTAAAGCAAAACAGATTAATACTATATTCAGAAACAATCAAACTATAACAATTATTCAATAAACATTAAACAGTAACCAAATCAAATCATCAATTCGTTTAAATCAGATCAAAATCACTTGTAAATAGCATGAAAATTTAAAAGATAAACTCACCTTTTGAAGATTTCCATTGGGAAGAAGGTGTGCGCTGAGCAACCTTATGACCCGTAACTAAACCACCATTCTCCATTAAACCAACCTTCACTGCTTCTTTTCACTCATCCAGTAGGGATAAGAGTAAAATCCAAACTTACTTATGATATTAAAAATAAGCTATCAATTAGCTTATCTTCAATATCCCGAATATTATACTCGAGAAACAGTATAAAGATAAAATTTGTATAACAATTAAAGTAGTGACAGAAATTTAAAGAGACACAAATTAAAATCAACCCAACTGATCTTTCATTAATTTTCAGAATTTTTACAATACTTTAATAAAAGAAAATACAATTTACCTAAATCTATTTCTACAGCATAACAATAAAGTAAAAGAAAGGATGATTTTTACACAAGAAATTGGGGGTATTTATAGCCCCCCCAAGGGCATCCTTGTGCGAATATGCGGATTTCCCTAAGAATATTCCTTTCAATTATGAGCCTTCGATCTTCTCATATTTTTCTCTCTCTTTAATCTGAGGGTGGATATGAGTCACAATAGCACACGGATCGCCAACGTGGCATCCGTGTGCTAGTTGTGTTTCTTCTTTGGCCTGTGATTGGCTGGATTGGTGGTGTGAGGTGTAGCATCCAATAAGAAACAGCCACGTAGCACTCTCAATCCATCTCTTCTCTTCCTTAAACCAAGGGGGTTTTATTCCCCTTGGTATGAATTAACGAAAAAGATAAAAAGCCCTAAAAAATAAAGACTTTTTACCCTCTAGGGTTTATTGAACAGTGGGATTTTACTGGTTTGGGGTGAAGAACAAAAATGGGGAAGATGAGAGAAAACTCTCATTGTAAATATCGAAAGTTTTATTTTAATGAAAGTGAATAAAAAGTGGGATCGGTTATATTTATTAATTAATGGGAATTAATGGTAACAGTTGGATGTTGGACAAAAACATGTGGAACGAATTTCATTTATTAAAAGAGGGTGACGTGTGGTTTTTTTTGACTGAATATAAAACGCGTTTACACGTTTTGTGAAAAGTGAACCCTAGGCCCATTAACATTCCTCCATTCGTTTTTTTATTTCATTCCTGAATTGGGCTTATTGGCCCAAATAACCCTTTTTCCATCCGATTAAAATTCCTCTTTTGGGCCTATTGAATCTTATTTGGACTTGCAAATACACAACAAAGTATCTTTAATCATAAATGGGCTTTTGAGCCCATTTACTTAATTGTGGGACCCACTTGGCTTGTTAACTTGATAAAAGATAAAATCCTCTAAAGTTGAGCTCGGTTTTGGCTTCCTCGATCTTTTCATCAATCTCGTGTCGGTTTTCATCGGTTTTTGCGAACTTGGTACCTACACACATGAAAACAAGAAACAAGCATTTCCAAGGCATATATGATACATTTCATGCAATATTTCATATTTTTAAGCTACTAATGATATGAGTAAATACACTCATATCAAATTCCCCCTTTCTAAGCAATTGCCGTGTCCTCACGAAATGATAAAATAAAACTATATCTACACCATTATTAAAACTTTAGACATTTTATTTTGCAAAAACGTAAAATAACTTTAAGGATCATAAAAGCTCAAATAGATTCATCGTCCTCGACTTTTCACTTTTCCATGCCAAGTGCAAAAACAAGATCATTGTTATTATAAGTTGGTAGACAAACACGAATTCATGTGGGCCAATTAATCACTTAGACTCCCTTATTCCTAAGTGTATCTCTTATATTTTATTGTTGTCTTGAATGATCACGAGGATGCATTGTTGACTTATTTCGATAATTTATTAGGCCGAAAATAAAGTGAACGATTTAATCAATAGTTAGCTAAAGGACAAAATCTTTTAAAACTGCTTCTCGGGCTCTCATAAAGTTCATATCTTGGCATAACTTGTTTCGCGATTTGAGACCTTTCTCGGATCGATATTTGGCAATGACTTAATACTTCCAACCTTGAGAGACGTTCACGAAATAATGGTCTTCTCTTCATAATAATTCTTCACTTGAAGTTTTGAGAGATTCATACTTGGACCACGACTTCTTCATTTTTCTCCAATCTTTACTTGGGATTTTGATTAACAACGATTCGCCTCCTTTTTGGACTTGGCTTCATTTATCCTCATACCTTATTTTGGTCTTTTTGGATAGACTTCTCCATGACTTTTTGGGAGTATTTTGCTTTTCGTCGTGTGTCTCGATCCTTCATATTGATTTTTGATAAATGAGTCTTCACATCACTTGAGATCTTTAGCAATAAAACATAGCCCTCATGTCTTGCTAGGACCTTTTTGGACTCTCCAATCTTCGCATCCCGCTTCAATAAGTTATGCCTTGGCTATGAACTCTAATTCATACCGAGCAACTTTTAAACGATCTTGGGCTAGAAGCTAAGTAACTTTTTAAATCGTTCAACATTATTTATTGCAATTAAATTTATTAACAAGTGATGGGAGAATAGGCTCATAATTTACTCACATAAATTCCCGAAAGAATACCGAACTTATAATTGGCTCTATCATCTCTTGTTCTCCATATTGTAAAATTCCAAGAATGAAATCAATGGATACTTAGCCTATTAAATCAAAGTTTTGGGTTTTCAAGTCATCTATAGGATCTTGCAACTTCTTATACTTTTGCAAGTTTTAGAATTTGCGTTTTAAAGTTCCCTTGATAAACGACTTTCTAGGATCAATTATAAGAGCTTGCGAAAAGTTCTTGTTCTTAACTCGTATGAATTAAGACTTTCGCGTTTTAAAGCTCCCTATATAAAAGCCTAGCAAAACTTAATTCAAATACGTTAAGGAAAAGATAAGGTTAAAAACCAAGTCGAGTCAAAAACTATTCTTATTGAAAGTCTACATTCGTGTCAAAAACACTTATTTTATTTATTAAAACTTAAAAATAACACGAAAAATTTAAAATTTTATTGAAAAATGAGAAAACTATACGTTTGGACACGACAAAAGCAATTGCAAGCGATTATATCGATTGACTCCCCCATGCTAAAACCAAACATTGTCCTCAATGTTTCTTAGCTCAAGAGTGACACCCCCTTGCTAAGACACGAAGAGTATAATGCAAACTCCTAGCATGGAAAGAGCACGCAAATATATAAGCCGTTTATTAATTATGCCTCAAGATAAAACGTTAGTCAATAATAATCAAGGGTAAAGAGTGTGTGCCCCTTTTTGGCATTCAAAGAACGGAAGATCAAGTGGACCGGCAAAAACCGAACACGAGAGTCTTCAAATATAAGGGTCGTACCTAAGATCACAACACAACAAAACACGAGCACGAGCTTGAAAGATCAAGCCTTATTAGTGTAAGAAAATAGAAAGAAGATAGAAAAAACTCGTTTTTGTTCACCGAGTCATGAGCTCGACTCGATCCCCGCATTCATTGGTCCTTAGGGAAAGTGGTGAAAACCGGCATATTGGAGTAAAAACCAACATAATGCACGATGCCGGGGTCAAAGATCTCATCCTCGTTGTCGGATGATAAACGAAAGGATAAAACTCCAACACAAATCTCTAACAAGAGATAGAAGTCACAAACAATCGTATGGATGTAGCATGCTCCACGAGGTAAACTCGCACCAAGATGATTAAAAAGTCTTTCAATTATTGCATCGGTGAAAGGCCGAGATTTCCCTAAATCGACGATTCCGGGATCGAATACCTCGTCCTCGGTGGGGAAAGGAATAGACAACAAGGTGTCGTCCCCCCATGCTAATCCTAAGTCATATGAAGCACATAATAATGGTGGGATAAAAGTCTCAACCATAGTGGTTTCAACTTGCATGACTTTGTTGACCTTTTCACTCTTTTGAATGTGAATAAAGGGGTCATGGTACTCAAAACGAGTCACATGAAAAACCCGCACATTAAGATCAAAGCGAGTGGGAAGGATAATAGGAGCAAAAGTAATTTCTCCCTCCGGGTCAACATTGTCATCATCATAAATCGGGTGATCAAACCAAGTATCTTTATCACCGTCATTAGACTCTTCCTCAAATTCCGAAGGAAGGTCCATGGAAAGTAACTTATCAAACTCCCTAATGAAAAGATCATCATCACAAGGGTTGTGAGATGTAGGAGGTATGATGTTCTCAAAATCCTCTTGAAACAAATGATTATTGTTCAATGAAACTTCAAAGAGAGGATTTGAGCAAGTCACTAAAGTATCATCATTCTCATTAGAAGGCAATTCATCGGCGAATTCCTCGAGAATGGTAGGTAAAACACAAGAATCACGCCTGATCTCGAGATCGAAAACGTCTTCACTTCCCCGTGGAAGTGGATTAACAAGTTCATCGGCAAACTTATCGAATGAATAATCACTAACCTCACTCGGTATGAAGTTAGGAATCAAAGGCTCTTCAATGGAAGATTATGCCTTAGGAACATCAACATGATCCTTAGAAGAGAGTGAAAACGAGTCCATTTTCAAAGATTGTTCAATTAAAGCAATATCACTCTCGGGATCAAAATTCTCACTAATAAACTCACTAGCATCAAATGGCTCACTCAAATAATCATCAATTTGTTTTTCAATCTTAGAACTTTCATCCTCGTGTGGATTGAGTGGAGATGAGGTAACATTACAACATGATTCAATAAAATTAGGTTTATCAATTTCAACACTTTCCAATTTCTTAGAAACCAATCTTAGAATTTTTTCCGGTTTGAAAATCATATGTTTATCCCCATATCTTATTTTAATCTCCTTTTCCCTCATATCAACTAAAACACCGGCCGTACACAAAAATGGTCGTCCTAAAATTATAGGTACACGAGGATTTGGCTCATAATCAATGATAGCAAAATCGGCTAGGTAAATGAACTCCCCCACTTTAACAATGACATTTTCCGCTATACCAACCAGATGGGTGGTAGTACCATTAGCAAGCTCAATGATCATTCGAGTAGGCCTAAGTGGTTCATAATCAATGGTTTTCCAAAGGGCTAGGGGCATTACGTTAATACTAGCTCCTAGATCGGCTAGAGCTTTGTATTCCCCAAGCTCATCAACAACACAAGGTATCAAAAATTGACCCGGATCTTCATATTTCTTAGGAATGAAATCAAAGAAATCCGAAGTACTAATCACATTCAAAGTAGCCTTGGTGACTTTAAGAAAACTTTGCTTAGGTGGAACATAAGTTTTCTCGATCACTCTTGCCACATTATCATCATCATAAACGGTTATGGCCTTAAGCTCTCCCCTCGGGTTAGGAATGGTATCACTAGGTAAGCAACCCGAAGAGGATGACGGTTTAGACATGAATCCCTCAAACATTGAAAGCAATTTATTTTGACTTTGTTCCAAACTTTGGTGCATACGATTTTGACTTTGTTCTAGCCTTTGTTGATTAAGCTCAATCTTATTGTTTTGCCCTTTAATCGTATTTTGAAAATCAAGTTTCAAAGTATTGATTTGCCCTTGGATGTTATTTTGAAAAGCTTTCATATTTGCCTCATTTGACTTGATATAGCTTGACAAATCACTTTGATTATTTCCTTGAAAACCTTTATTGTTAGCATTAAACCCATTTCCTTGATTAAAATTCCCTTGGTTACCACCGTTAAAATTATTCCCATTATTCCCATTGTTGTACCTATTTTGAACCGGTGGAAAACCCGGTGGAGCAACATGACTTTGACGAGGAACTTGACCATTGGAGCCATAAGTTCCCGTCGCGGCAAAAGCACTAGCTTGATCAAACCCCGCGTTTAAACAAGCATAATTAGGATGTGCTCCACCACATGATACACAAAACTCTCAACCATATTAATAGATCCATGAGGATTCTTCCTAATCTCATTCAAAATAGTGTCAATATTAGAATCCAATCTAGTAATCTCGGTGTTCACCTTAGAAACACTCGGTGTGTTTCGTGAATATTGTGCTCTAGACTTATTCTCAATTATACACCACGCGTCTCTCGGTGTTTTTCTTAAAAGATTACCACCCGCGGCGGCATTTAAAGAATCTTGTTCAATCATATTAAGCCCATTATAAAAAGTATTTATTTGATGCAATTCCGAGAAACCGTGGTGTGGACATTGTCTCAACAAATCCTTAAATCTTTCCCAAGCAACCCCAAACGATTCATGCACTTTTTGTTCAAACCTAGTGATCTCATTCTTAAAGTGTGTTGTCTTGGACGGTGGAAAGAAATAATTCATAAACTTTGACACTAAATCATCCCAAGTTAAAATCGAACCCGGTGGTTCTTTCTCATACCAAAGCTTAGCATTACCCTCGAGCGAGTACGGAAAAAGCAAGAGCTTAATCGCGTCATTCGGCACATCTCTAAACTTGAGAGTCGAGGTAATTCGATTAAAATTCCGAATGTGAGAATGCGGGTTATCGGTCTCATTGCCGCGAAATTGGTCGGCACGAATGAGCGATAAAAGACCCGTCTTAATCTCATAATGATCCGCCAAAATAGCCGGCACAACGATTGCTTCCCCATACCCTTCGGTGGGTGCACGGAGCAATTACTCCATTGTTCGGTTATCGGCCATCTCTATAACAATAGGTGGAATCTCGGGTTCCACTATTCGTTGTTGACGATTTCTATTTCTACGAGGAATATTTTCAAGCCTATTAAAATCAATCACAAGATGAGAAGAACGTAATTGCATACACTACAAAAACGAGAATTTAGAGGATTGAAGAAAAGAAATTAGACAAGAAAGAAGATTATTTTTGGTATTTTATTTGGTATTGCTCAATCAATAATGATTGATAAAAAAAACAAGGAATAAGGATAACTACTATGGAAGTAAATTACCCTCGGTCGACTTTGGAACGATAGGTGAAAACCTAAACGTCTCGAGGTTCAATAAGTAAACAACAAAAAATAAGATTTATTACTACTTGAGTCGGCAAACCAATAATAGGTTGTCCCTCTCAATATACGCACAAGCAAGCGGGGAAACGAGGTGGCACAAAGCACTTAAAAACCTTTTTCCTTAGACGGCCTTTTATAGCACGTCGCCTTATACCCACCTTATAGTTTGTATAAATCGAGTTCAAACTTCTTATTAGTATTTATCTATTTTGCCTTTTATTTTGTTTTGGGTTCGAATACAATAGCTAGGTGATGAAATCCCAACTAAGGCTTATTTGAATAGTATTTAAAATTATTGTGCTACGTAATACAATATATTATTCACAAAACACGAGAAAAACGATACATACTATATAATATAAAAAATAACAAAACTTTCCGAGGACGGAAAGGGTCTTCAAATCCACGATCAAAAAATCTCCACAAAGACGAATCGTACACAAGATCCCCGGCAGCGGCGCCAAAATTTTTGATGTGTCGTGGATAGTATATGTGATAATTAAGATTACGTTATAGGGTAAATTAGAAAATTACCTTTAGGAAAAAGTAATAGTCCAATATTACCAATGACGAATTCAATTAAACACGTGAGTGAGTCGAGTTCGTTGTACACGAAGATCTTATGAATTTGAGACGTTTTGCTTTGATTTGGACAATCGATTTGAATTGGTTTGTGGATTTTAAACTACAATTAAAAACTACAAATTTTAAGCTATTTAAAATAAACCTAAAGTGCATGAATCGTAAACCCGCCTAATTAAAATTTAAACAAACAATTAATTACTTAAAAATAGAACTAATTAAAAATTAATCTAATTTATACTCTAAAAAATTTAATTCTACTTTTTAAACTAATTTACTTTATTATCAATTACTTAAAAAAAAATTCTATTTAAAATCTATTTAAAATCTACTTTTATAAAAATCTACTTAATTAAACTAATTAAACTATTTAAATAAAAACATTTTTTTATATATTATTTAAACTACTTTTTATATAAAGAATTTACTTTAATATTGATACTAGGATTTTTAATCCTTTTAATTATGTTCGTTTTTCCTCGATTCGACTTGAATTTGATTTCCAATTAACGAGATGACTTAATTTGTTTTTGGTTATAGAAACTTGATTGGTATCTATTTTTAATTAAAAGCACGTAAAAAGATAAAAATATTAAGCTACGTAAAATACTTACTAATGCTAAAAACAAATTGCACGTACCGTAAGTAAAAATCACGAAATAAAAATATAAATTGCGCAAGTAAACTAGAATTATTAAAAATGCTAAATTAAACTAACAAGTAAAAATGCAAAAATACTAAGTGCTAAAAATCGCAAATGAAAAACTTATCCTAAAATTTAAATAACAAAATTATTCTAAAAAATGTAGAGAACAAAATTATTCTAAAAAATGTAGAGAAAACTATTTCTATTTAAATCTAAATTTATTTAAAACAAAATCAATTTAAACTAATGTATTTAAAAACTAATTTTAAAAATAAAATTTAAAACTACTAAAGTGAAGTTAAAACTTTTTAAAGGAATCTATTTAAAACTAACTAATTGAAAATTATATAAAAGAAACTAATTTTAAAATTAAATGAAATATATATCTTTTTTTTTTATTTTTATAAAAATTGAATAAAATAAAATAATTAAGAAAAACATTTTTAATTAAATAAACTAAAAACATTTTACTAAACTAACTTAATTAAAAAAAACTGCCACTATTTAAAACTACCTATACTAATTAAATTGTGCAAAGGCTAACACAAATGAGAGTCCAACAGAGTGGTTGGGGCGTTGGGTATTTGAACAAGAGGTCTGGGGTTCGATCCCCAGCCCATACACAATTTTTTGCTAATTATCTATTTTATTCTTATTTGGAACCAAAGGAGCATGTTATCTGTACTATTCAAGTATCAGCAACACAACTAAGACCAAATAAGCTGCTACAGTACTAAGTAAAAGAAAACAAATAAGGCTAAAAAGCTAAAACAAATAAGCTAAAAGAAACGCAATAAGCCTAAACTTAATTCAACAAAAACCTAGACTTAATAAAAAAGGTAATAACATCAAGCCATTAAACATTCACAATAACCCAACTATAACAAAAGTAGATTCAAAAACAGTAACTAACATAGGCAGATCAATATTAAATAAAACTTAACACTAAAAATAAAAGTGAAGGAGAACCTGATGAAGATACCATTGCAACGAAGGAAGGCGCTGTGCCTCCTTAATGAACCAAAACAAACGCCTCCTTTACCCAATAATCATCATCATTATCATCTTCGAACCGTAAGTAGTAACCAACGAACCAAAGATCTTCAATCAAACTAACTATTCCTACTCGAATAGTACTTATAAATCTCTAGTGGGGAGAATTATTTTTCACTTTCCTCTATATTATATATTTTTTTTATTATTTATTTTTTTTTAATTTTTTTTTATCAAATAATATTAATAATAATTAACAGTACCAAAAGCAGTATCAAACTAGTATTGGAATAAATAAATCCTCGAACAGTAACCATAAAAAGCAAATTAAAGATTTAATTGAAACAGAAAATTAAAGTAGACAAGATTAATTAAAAGCAAATTTTCATTAATCATAAAAAATTACATAAACTGGAAATAAAAAAAATACAATAAACCTAGTCTAATTTCAGAAAATTAAAACTATTTTAATCTACTCCTAAATTAATTAAAGAAAACTGAAAAAAATAAAGAAAAGCTTGAATATGAATTACAATGAAGGGGGTTTTATAGAGAAACCCTAAAACTATTCCTTGGTGCCTACGGCTTAAGATCTTGATCGTTAAATCTTCTATTCTCTCTCTTCTCTTCAAATCTTCGGCTGAGATCAATTCTCGAGTCATGGATTGCCAAGGTGGCATGAGTGATTTGTTTAACCCAATGAAAACAAGGGATTTGGCCATGGTGGATTGAGGGAGGACCACTTTGAGTGCTTGATCCGATAAAAGGGGGAATTTAATTCCCTTTGCGTGAATTAAACATAAGTGTAAAAAGCCCCATTTTTTTGTGGTTAATTTTAGATGGGTAAATTAGGGTTTGCAGGAAGTGGGGACTGTGTAAAAATGGGGGAGATGAGGTGGGTGAAACATAGTTTTTGACGTAAAAGATAAAATGGAGAAGTGGGGAATAAAACGTTTTTATTAATTGTGAAGTGGGTGAGAAGAAAATGTTACACGTGGGGTTGGTGAGAGTTGTGTGGGGAAAGTGGGTAAATTAAATAAAACCGAGTGTGAGATATTTGTGAGAGTAAATTGTTTATGTGGAGTTGACCAGAAATTGTAAAGTGAATGAATTCACTTCCTCCGTTCCATTGTTTTGTAGCAAATGGGCTTTGGTGGCCCAGCTCCCAAATACTCCCATCCGTCTCATTCTTATGGAATTTGGCCAATTTGGACTTGAGAAACAAATTTCCATACGTCTATTTGGGCCTTTGACCCATTTAAGATAATAATTTCATCCGTCTATAGATTACTTAGGTGGGCTTGTAATGGGCTTGGCCCAAAAATCCTTCCACTCTTTATTTAATTTTGCAAATGGGCTTTATGATCCATGTAGTTAAATTATCCAAATGGGCTTGTGGGCCCAATAAGCAAATGTGGGACCCACAAGGCCCATTAAACTCAAATGATATTAAATCCACTAAGAACGAGCTCGATTTCGGCTTTCATGATCTTTCCTCTAAAGTCGTGTCGGTTTAGCCGGTTTTCGTGAACTTGGGCACACTTTTGGTCTTTGACTTTGTCTTCGTCTCTTTCTTGGACTTTTCTTCAACATTTGACCGTGAAATCCCGTGTTTTCTTTCATTTTGATCATTTGTACCTATTTAACACACAAAACACAAAACCACGCGTAATTCCGACTTTTATGATATAAAACACATGATTCGGTCTTGTTTTTCCTTGATTTTAGTGGCAAAAGGATAAGTGTTTTCACACTTATTAAATCCCCTACACTTGACCATTGCAATGACCCCATGCAATGCATAATTTTAAAGCATAAAATTACATTTTTCTCATAATTAATCCGTCTCGGCCTTTATTATTATTACTACTACTAATACGATAAAAAGATAAGAACTTAAAAGGAGACAATCATTTATTAACTTGGAAATTATTCGATGGAAGAAACTTGAAAAGAAATCTAAGACTTGAATTAGGGCTTTGGTGTCATGAATATTAATCATCCTCAAGTTTCACGTTCCCCATACCAAGCTTAAAAACGAGATCATTGTAATTACAAGTTAGCACAACTAACACTTACTCATGTGGTTTAGTTAATCACTTAGACCCCCTTATTCCTACGGTGTATCTCTTGTATTTTATTTTTGTCTTGAATGATCACGAGGATGCATTTTTGACTTATTTCGATAATTTATTAAGGCCGAAAATAAAGTGGGACGATTTAATCAATAGTTAGCTAAAGGACAAAATCTTTTAAAACGGCTTCTCGAAACCTCATAAAGTTCATATCTTGGCATAACTCGTTTCACGATTTGAGACCTTTCTCGGACCGATATTTGGCTTGTACTTCAAACTTCAAATCTTGAGAGACGATCTTGAAATTATGGTCTTCTCTTCATTTTGGTATACATCTTCGTAAGGAGTGAAAGATGCTTCAAACGTCGAGCACGACTTCTTCATTTATCCTCTTCTTTATTTAGGATTTTGATATACAACGATCCGCCTCCTTTTCGGACTTGGATCTATTTATCCTCATACCTTGTTAGGGTCTTTTTGGATAGACTTCTCCATGATCTTTAGGGGAGTAATTGCTTCTCGTCGTGTGTCTTGATCCATCATATTGATTTGGATTAATGATCTTCACGTCATCTTTGGATCTTTAGCAAAAAAAGTGAATCCTTATGCCTTGTTAGGGCCTTTTTGGACTCGGGTATCCTCATGCCTTGTTAGGGCCTTTTTGGATAAGCTAATCTTCGCGTCCCGTTTCAATAAGTTATGCCTTGGCTATGAAATCTAATTAATACCGAGCAACTTTTAAACGATCTTGTGCTAGAAGCTAAGTAACCTTTTAAATCGTTCAACCTTATTTATTGCAAATATATGTATTAACAAGTGATGGGAGAAAAAGCTCATAACTAACTCACATAAGTTAATGAAAGAATACCGAACTTATAATTAACTCTATCATCTCTCGTTCTCCACAATTTAAAATCTCAAAGAATGAGACTCGTGGATGCTTAGCCTAATAAACCAATTAAGGTCCATATGGTTAAGGATACTAGCTAGAGTAAACTTGGATAAGTAAACTCGGGTTGAGTCAAAATATTCACGACGGGCCTAGTATATCAAAGACATCTAAACTTGTTAAAACCATTTTATTTATTTCATTTTGACTTTATTCTTGAAATTATAAATACGATGCAAAAAAAAAAGAAAATAAAAGAAAAATACTACAAGGCCAAAATAGATCAAAAATTTGAAAAACGTTGAAAATTTTAAAAATTTTCCGGTTAAAATGAGGTCAAATTCATGGAAAAGGCCACTAAAATTTCGATAGAAATCCCCCCTACACTTAATATAAACATTGTCCTCAATGTTTAAGCATGTGGGCGAATAAACTCCCCTACACTTAGGACATTGAGTACGTTGTTTAAAATCGAGCTAAGGAAGGGACAACTAAAGTGATTACATTTATTTATATACAAGATTGAATCACAATAGCAAAAACTTATCGAAGGAACCAGGTACACGGGTAACACGGGAACACGGGTCTCGTCAAAAGCACCAAAAGTGGATCATCAAAGCACAAGTACCTACACAATCACAACACAACACACAAACAAACAACCTACACGGCTCCCCCTACACTTATTGTAGAAAATAGATAAAAAAATAGATAATAGATAGATCATCGGGTTGCCTCCCGAGAAGCGCTTGTTTTTGTTAACCGAGTCACGAGCCTGACTCGACCCCGAATTAAATGGTCCATGGGGAAGCCTCGAATGTAATACCGGGATCAAAAATCTTGTCCTCGGTCCCGGAGGAACATAATAAATGAGAGGCAGGAGGATAAGTCATAGAAGGGAGAAAAGTCCGCTCAACATACGAGAAGTATGTGAGGTCGTGATCCACGGGAGGTGGGATGGGTAAAGGAGACACATTGTCATCCCCCAAAGACATAGGATTGTCACTATTCGGCAAAGCCGTAAAGGTATTAATCAAAGAATGGTCAATGTCACCTCCCGGGTCAAAGTAATCATCCTCATGAACGTGAATCTCTTCGATTTCTTCATCATAGATAGGCTCGTTAAACAAAGGTTTGTCGTTCCCCTCATTTAGGATTTTAGAAATTCTCTCGAAGAGATCACGATCAAGTACGAAACCATCATTCATTTGTGGGATTTGTTGATAAGTTAAATCCTCACGAATGTGGTAAACGTAATTCTCAATAGAGGAGTGTTTATTAGGTAACTCCTCGAGAATTGGATGTGTGCTCATGTGAGTTGGTTCGTCATTATTATTATAAATAAGACGTTCCAACTCATCAAGTTCGGCCTCGATATTGGAAAAATCGACCTCACTTGTAGGTGGAAGTGGAGGTAGAAGAGCTAGCTCTCGGTCGATAATTTCCTTAATCTCGGGCTCGAAGACGAAATCATCATACTCACCACATATAGAACTCTTATTGGAAGAATCAATTTTCGCATTTGGATTTGTGAGTATGTGATCGTGGACTAGCGGAACGACCATGTCCGTAAGCTCAGCAAAAGTCGGCACGTCACAAACTTCATCAAAGAATTTGTCGAGCCCAAAATCGCTAATCTCACTCGATGTATCAAGATCCTTAGATGCATTTGGGATATTGAGAGAAGGGATTACAATTGCACTAGGACATTGAGCACAAAGATCACTCCAAGAAATAGTAGTCTCATCGTCATCATCATAATAGTAAGAACGCACAAGAGGAGGAGTAGAAACACTAAGAGTAGATACTTGCTCTTGTTGTCTTTCGTCATGCAAGCTAATTTTGAGTTGTTTTAAGCGTTCTAAAATTTCATCCAAACTAGTGCTTTGTTCCGTAAAATAAGGTTGATGAACGACGGAGTTTTGTGGGGGTTCAAAATTTTGAAAACCGGAATTATAGCACGGATGTGGCTCATAATTCATCGGTTGACAATAAGAAGTATCGTGAGGGCCCCCACAATGATTGCAACACGGGTATTGAGAAAAACCCGGTGCATGTTGAGGATAGGGATTGTCATAGACGGGAGGAGGGGAGAAATTTGTGTAAGAGGAGAAGTACGAATTTCTAGAATTGCACAATGGACAAAATCCAAATTGTGTATCGTCGATATCGGAACCACACTTCGCACAAGTACACCATGGACATATTGGAAAACCGAGCCATGGTCTCCCACACCGAACGCAAGATAAATCCATGAAGAATTATAAATAAGAGGGGTTGAGAAAAAGAATTAAACACAATAGAGGATAAAGAAGAATATTTTTGTATTTTTTAGAAAAATATATACACAAGAAAAATCGAAAGAAATCGAACTAAAAATTAACACTAATACGTAATATTTTTGGTGTAATACTTTTAGGAAAAAGTATTACTTTTGGATTTTTTTTAATTTTTTTTAGAGCAATTCTTAGGAAAGAAATTGCTTTTGTAATTTTTTTGTATTTTTAAGTTTTTGATTTTTTTTGTATTTTTTATTTTATTAACAAGAAACGTAACGTTCAAAAAGAACGGATCCCAAAATCCAAATGTCTTCACGAAAAATCGTCAATCGTACGAGCGAAACGGCAGCGGCGCCATTTTGATACTAGGATTTTTAATCCTTTTAATTATGTTCGTTTTTCCTCGATTCGACTCGAATTTGATTTCCAATTAACGAGATGACTTAATTTGTTTTTGGTTATAGAAACTTGATTGGTATCTATTTTTAATTAAAAGCACGTAAAAAGATAAAAATATTAAGCTACGTAAAATACTTACTAATGCTAAAAACAAATTGCACGTACCGTAAGTAAAAATCACGAAATAAAAATATAAATTGCGCAAGTAAACTAGAATTATTAAAAATGCTAAATAAAACTAACAAGTAAAAATGCAAAAATACTAAGTGCTAAAAATCGCAAATGAAAAACTTATCCTAAAATTTAAATAACAAAATTATTCTAAAAAATGTAGAGAACAAAATTATTCTAAAAAATGTAGAGAAAACTATTTCTATTTAAATCTAAATTTATTTAAAACAAAATCAATTTAAACTAATGTATTTAAAAACTAATTTTAAAAATAAAATTTAAAACTACTAAAGTGAAGTTAAAACTTTTTAAAGGAATCTATTTAAAACTAACTAATTGAAAATTATATAAAAGAAACTAATTTTAAAATTAAATGAAATATATATCTTTTTTTTTTATTTTTATAAAAATTGAATAAAAGAAAATAATTAAGAAAAACATTTTTAATTAAATAAACTAAAAACATTTTACTAAACTAACTTAATTAAAAAAAACTGCCACTATTTAAAACTACCTATACTAATTAAATTGTGCAAAGGCTAACACAAATGAGAGTCCAGCAGAGTGGTTGGGGCGTTGGGTATTTGAACAAGAGGTCTGGGGTTCGATCCCCAGCCCAGACACAATTTTTTGCTAATTATCTATTTTATTCTTATTTGGAACCAAAGGAGCATGTTATCTGTACTATTCAAGTATCAGCACCACAACTAAGACCAAATAAGCTGCTACAGTACTAAGTAAAAGAAAACAAATAAGCCTAAAAAGCTGAAACAAATAAGCTAAAAGAAACGCAATAAGCCTAAACTTAATTCAACAAAAACCTAGACTTAATAAAAAAGGTAATAACATCAAGCCATTAAACATTCACAATAACCCAACTATAACAAAAGTAGATTCAAAAACAGTAACTAACATAGGCAGATCAATATTAAATAAAACTTAACACTAAAAATAAAAGTGAAGGAGAACCTGATGAAGATACCGTTGCGACGAAGGAAGGCGCTGTGCCTCCTTAATGAACCAAAACAAACGCCTCCTTTACCCAATAATCATCATCATTATCATCTTCGAACCGTAAGTAGTAACCAACGAACCAAAGATCTTCAATCAAACTAACTATTCCTACTCGAACAGTACTTATAAATCTCCAGTGGGGAGAATTATTTTTCACTTTCCTCTATATTATATATTTTTTTTATTATTTATTTTTTTTTATTATTTTTTTTTATCAAATAATATTAATAATAATTAACAGTACCAAAAGCAATATCAAACTAGTATCGGAATAAATAAATCCTCGAACAGTAACCATAAAAAGCAAATTAAAGATTTAATTGAAACAGAAAATTAAAGTAGACAAGATTAATTAAAAGCAAATTTTCATTAATCATAAAAAATTACATAAACTGGAAATAAAAAAAATACAATAAACCTAGTCTAATTTCAGAAAATTAAAACTATTTTAATCTACTCCTAAATTAATTAAAGAAAACTGAAAAAAATAAAGAAAAGCTTGAATATGAATTACAATGAAGGGGGTTTTATAGAGAAACCCTAAAACTATTCCTTGGTGCCTACGGCTTAAGATCTTGATCGTTAAATCTTATATTCTCTCTCTTCTCTTCAAATCTTCGGCTGAGATCAATTCTCGAGTCATGGATTACCAAGGTGGCATGAGTGATTTGTTTAACCCAATGAAAACAAGGGATTTGGCCACGGTGGATTGAGGGAGGACCACTTTGAGTGCTTGATCCGATAAAAGGGGGAATTTAATTCCCTTTGGGTGAATTAAACATAAGTGTAAAAAGCCCCATTTTTTTTGTGGTTAATTTGAGATGGGTAAATTAGGGTTTGCAGGAAGTGGGGACTGTGTAAAAATGGGGGAGATGAGGTGGGTGAAACATAGTTTTTGACGTAAAAGATAAAATGGAGAAGTGGGGAATAAAACGTTTTATTAATTGTGAAGTGGGTGAGAAGAAAATGTTACACGTGGGGTTGGTGAGAGTTGTGTGGGGAAAGTGGGTAAATTAAATAAAACCGAGTGTGAGATATTTGTGAGAGTAAATTGTTTATGTGGAGTTGACCAGAAATTGTAAAGTGAATGAATTCACTTCCTCCGTTCCATTGTTTTGTAGCAAATGGGCTTTGGTGGCCCAGCTCCCAAATACTCCCATCCGTCTCATTTTTATGGAATTTGGCCAATTTGGACTTGAGAAACAAATTTCCATACGTCTATTTGGGCCTTTGACCCATTTAAGATAATAATTTCATCCGTCTATAGATTACTTAGGTGGGCTTGTAATGGGCTTTGCCCAAAAATCCTTCCACTCTTTATTTAATTTTGCAAATGGGCTTTATGATCCATGTAGTTAAATTATCCAAATGGGCTTGTGGGCCCAATAAGCAAATGTGGGACCCACAAGGCCCATTAAACTCAAATGATATTAAATCCACTAAGAACGAGCTCGATTTCGGCTTTCATGATCTTTCCTCTAAAGTCGTGTCGGTTTAGCCGGTTTTCGTGAACTTGGGCACACTTTTGGTCTTTGACTTTGTCTTCGTCTCTTTCTTGGACTTTTCTTCAACATTTGACCGTGAAATCCCGTGTTTTCTTTCATTTTGATCATGTGTACCTATTTAACACACAAAACACAAAACCACGCGTAATTCCGACTTTTATGATATAAAACACATGATTCGGTCTTGTTTTTCCTTGATTTTAGTGGCAAAAGGATAAGTGTTTTCACACTTATTAAATATAAAGGAATAAAAAGTTATATTAAATAAAAAACGTGAATAAGAAAATAAAACTAAAACAAAAGCTGCCAAGTTATTAATACTATATTACGTTGGTTATCACGTTGGACATTCAAGCAGGGGGTCTCGAGGTCGATTCCCACGCATGACACAATTTTTTGGAATAACTTTCTTTTTGGCAGATTACTAAAAAGCAGTCTTAGGAAAGACTTATTGAAGATTATAAGCTAGAAAAGCTGTGATTGCATCAGCTTATGGGCTTATCAGTCAATTGGACTGATAAGCTGTTATTTTTGACAGAAATGCAGAAGGCAAATAAGCAGTCCAAGAAACCAATATTACAACAATATCAAATAAGAATAACTCTAAACCAATATTAACTCTCAGAGATCAATAATCAGAAAACAGTAAAATAACTCTCAGTCCAAACATATCAAGCTAATCGAATAGAAAATCAAATAATCAATCACCAAAGTAACATGACCAACTCAGATAGCAAAATCACAGATCCTATCTCTATCAGATCAAATAAAAACTTAAGCAGACTGAATCAATATATTACTCAAGCAAATCATCCAGCAAGCAAATCCAAATTCAAACTGAACTAAACAAAGTCTATACTCAGCAATAATCAGATATACCTGAACATAAGTATACTGATTGACGGAACAGTAGCAAGAACACAGCTAAACAAAATCAAATTTATCTTTTAAACAAGCTTAACCTTACCCTGATTCCATTAAAACAACGCATCTGATAAGTACTTACAGCAACTTTTAAATCCTACCAGCTTATCAATTTCATTAACATAAACTTAAAATTCTAGAACTAAACAACTCTATTTAAACTAACTGAGAATCTCATGCAATATCATACAAGCAGATTCATACACATACTCATGGGTAATGAAGTCATTCATTCAACAAGTACAGTTTAACACCCAAATAAAATTAGACAATAACATAGAAACAAAGAAAATTAAAGCAAAACAGATTAATACTATATTCAGAAACAATCAAACTATAACAATTATTCAATAAACATTAAACAGTAACCAAATCAAATCATCAATTCGTTTAAATCAGATCAAAATCACTTGTAAATAGCATGAAAATTTAAAAGATAAACTCACCTTTTAAAGATTTCCATTGGGAAGAAGGTGTGCGCTGAGCAACCTTATGACCCATAACTAAACCACCATTCTCCATTAAACCAACCTTCACTGCTTTTTTTCACTCATCCAGTAGGGATAAGAGTAAAATCCAAACTTACTTATGATATTAAAAATAAGCTATCAATTAGCTTATCTTCAATATCCCGAATATTATACTCGAGAAACAGTATAAAGATAAAATTTGTATAACAATTAAAGTAGTGACAGAAATTTAAAGAGACACAAATTAAAATCAACCCAACTGATCTTTCATTAATTTTCAGAATTTTTACAATACTTTAATAAAAGAAAATACAATTTACCTAAATCTATTTCTACAACATAACAATAAAGTAAAAGAAAGGATGATTTTTACACAAGAAATTGGGGGTATTTATAGCCCCCCCCCAAGGGCATCCTTGTGCGAATATGCGGATTTCCTTGAGAATATTCCTTTCAATTCTAAGCCTTCGATCTTCTCATCTTTTTCTCTCTCTTTAATCTGAGGGTGGATATGAGTCACAATAGCACACGGATCGCCAACGTGGCATCCGTGTGCTAGTTGTGTTTCTTCTTTGGCCTGTGATTGGCTGGATTGGTGGTGTGAGGTGTAGCATCCAATAAGAAACAGCCACGTAGCACTCTCAATCCATCTCTTCTCTTCCTTAAACCAAGGGGGTTTTATCCCCCTTGGTATGAATTAACGAAAAAGATAAAAAGCCCTAAAAAATAAAGACTTTTTACCCTCTATGGTTTATTGAACAGTGGGATTTTACTGGTTTTGGGTGAAGAACAAAAATGGGGAAGATGAGAGAAAACTCTCATTGTAAATATCGAAAGTTTTATTTTAATGAAAGTGAATAAAAAGTGGGATCGGTTATATTTATTAATTAATGGGAATGAATGGTAACAGTTGGATGTTGGACAAAAACATGTGGAACGAATTTCATTTATTAAAAGAGGGTGACGTGTGGTTTTTTTTGACTGAATATAAAACGTGTTTACACGTTTTGTGAAAAGTGAACCCTAGGCCCATTAACATTCCTCCATTCGTTTTTTTTATTTCATTCCTGAATTGGGCTTATTGGCCCAAATAACCCTTTTTCCATCCGATTAAAATTCCTCTTTTGGGCCTATTGAATCTTATTTGGACTTGCAAATACACAACAAAGTATCTTTAATCATAAATGGGCTTTTGAGACCATTTACTTAATTGTGGGACCCACTTGGCTTGTTAACTTGATAAAAGATAAAATCCTCTAAAGTTGAGCTCGGTTTTGGCTTCCTCGATCTTTTTCATCAATCTCGTGTCGGTTTTCATCAGTTTTTACGAACTTGGTACCTACACACATGAAAACAAGAAACAAGCATTTCCAAGGCATATATGATACATTTCATGCAATATTTCATTGTTTTAAGCTACTAATGATATGAGTAAATACACTCATATCAATATACGCAACATCTTTTATTTAAAAGATATGAGTAATATTTTGTTACCTATTTAAGAATAAGATATTGAAAAATATCTTTATATAAATTCAAAAGATCACGTAATATTTTTATAAATTTGAATATATCAGAATATACCTTTACCCAATTTAAATAATATCTTGTAGTAATTTTAAATGATATATCCGTGCGGACTAACGCGAAAAGATGCGGCTTATGACCGCGGATAAAAATATATGTCCAAAAAAACATTTAGCGATATAGTAACAAAGCAAATTGTTTTGATTTGAATTTTACCAGTATGTCATAGAGAAGATTCGCAAATAACAAGACATTCTATACCTTTTTTGTTCTGACGTACTAATATCTCACAAAAAAGGAAAAGATTCATATGTTTAAACAATGGATATCTCCTCAATCAAAACATAATATTTATATAATTCTTTGATTGACTTGGTGTATATCATGACACTTGATATATTTAAAAAATATTTTTATGACTTGTTGTCATATCCTGAAAGTTAATAGACATGCTATACCCATATACGGAGTATTATTTCTTTTGCATAAAAATCACATAATCTTTTTATCAGATAATATTTTCATATATATGGTTTTGCACAATAATCGCACCATCTATTCCAAAATATTTGTGTGTCACGCTAAGGTTTTGCAGCCATGCAAATCAAAGTATAGCCTAACAAATTTAAGCAAAAGTAACATGTTTTCCCAAATCATAGTAAAGCTATGGTTTACGCAGAGATAGTTCATATACATGGCAAAGGTATAATACCACGAGCGGAAAGCAAAAATGGAAAAGAGATCAGTGTTACCGATTTTCCACATAGATCCTTGCTTTTTGTTAGTATGAGACCACGAACATAGTTTTTGTCAGGGTCCCACGGATGGCGCCAACTTGTTGAAGCATAGTTTGGCTGGCCGGTTCGACGACACTCCTGGGCTGTTTGTCGTCTTCCTTAATCCTGAGTAATGCTGCAAACAAAGAAGAACCGGTTAGACGTGGACCTGAGGCCGGAGCCCCGGGGTCCACCTCCGACGGTCAAGTTAGTATCGTGATGATATATTGTAAAAGAGGTGTGTTTAGAGGAGATAACCTGATGTAGAATGAGCCCCCTACCCTTGTATTTATAGGAGTAGGGTTTCTTGAAAGATAAGTAAGGTGTATGGGCCACGAGCCTGTTGGGTTGCGTGCCTCTTGGGTCGCGCGCATGTTAGGTCGGGCTTACACCGACTATACGTCGACAGGGTGCACTTGGTGAGGTTCTAATAGAAAAGAAAACCAAACATCTTGGTGACTGTCCAATTGTTCTAACTTCACTATCAGCTATGATTTGGCAGAGTAGGTGTCCTTTTATCCATATAAAGTATTTATATTAGAGACTCTAATTATAAACATTGATTTACCTTTCAGATAAGTTATGCTTATCCAGTAGCTCCTCGACAGCTATTTACGATGACGAGCTGAAAAAACAATGGGTAAGTATGCATTAATATATAAATTATGGCATATAGGAACTAGTGTGACACATTTAATTGAATGGAAGAGGCGAAGGTAAAAGTGTGATTGGGGTGACTTGATTGATCCAACACAACCGCGGGTAGGCACACTTGAGAACCAATTAATATGGGAACACAATCGTCGTAATGATGTATGGTTTTTTCATTAGATGACCATACTTTATGAGTGTATTACATTATACTTACAATATTCTTTATTGCAGTATGCGGTTTTCCATTGTAAGGTCAGGCTTGACCATGTGCGAACAAGAAAGGGCTAGAATTACCCCTCATGTGGTTCTGCTACCTACAAGAAAGGAGTAACTCGCCAAGATGGGTTTTTTTTGCGAAGCATGTCTAAAACCTGTGGGTTATCCTGTATCAAGGTTCATATATATTCTTAAATGTGGTTCTAACATTGTAATAACAAACCAACCCAACATCTACTTATTTGCGCTTATGCTTCATTATACTTGTAGGTATCGACTTAAACTTGGTGTTGCTGACGCAACGACAACAATTGTAGTTGTGTTTTTTGATGAGACGGCTACACAGTTGACTGGATGCTTAGTTGAAAGCATCGCTTACGAAGAGCATGAAGACGAGTCAGACTTGCCTTCTGCTTTATCCAATATCATCGGGGAAACATACACTCTGGAAATCAAAACTCACACCTACTATGAGTTTTCAAACTTCGAAAGCTTTACATGTTGGGCAATCATTCCCCCCGAGGAAGTTGATGAGACCAATGGTGGTACTGACTCAGGTACTATGGATCCTATCCCTACATCTTTATTGGAAGTGTTTACCCGTAAAACTAAGCGCTTGAAGAAGTTAGCATAACAGCCTTCGGTGCCAACACCCGCCAAGACATCTAAAAAGAAGAAAAATAAGAGGCATGTTCTGTGTTGTCTACTAAAATTGAAATATTTTAATGAACCAACTTCATTCGTGTTTATTCTAACTTATTTAGTATTCATATTAAAATAGCATTAACCTTGATGACTCGGACTCCGAAGCATCGTCTAAGGAATACACCAACAATGATTTAGTTAAGCAGAAAAGCAAGCCCCGGTCAGTCTACATAAAACAACTCCCCTATTTCAATAAGAAATCTTATGGTATCCTATAACCAACTTTAATCTAACTAAGTGGTTGTAATGCGATTGCAAGTATGTAGCATCAGATTTCAACACGGAGTAAGAGGGTTGCTAAACACAAGGGCTGGAGAAATGAGCTACTAATCAAGCAAGAGCCATTACCTAAGATTTAGTAGCCAATTTTTTTATTGTTTCTTATTAATAAAATACAAGTACATGTATTGTTACAATTTCAATGCTAATATCATTTTGGTTTTCTTATTTTTGGTCCAAAATTACATTGGCTTACATTCCCAAACTCTTTAAATATTATATAAACAAAATCTGTAGTAAACTTTGATCCTGCTGACACCCAAAATACACATAACAATAATACAAGTTCATGTATTGTTACAGTTTCAAATTTGTAACCAACTACACTTTCATTCTGCTGGTAGACACATTACAGATAACAATAACAAACATGAACTTTTAAACTTAACAAGTATCACTTGACAAGTTTATTAGCCAATCTTAAACTTATATCAGTTATGATTTTTTGATATGAAACATCAAATGATAGCCTTAAGTGGTCTATTAATGACTTACATGTTCAGTTGTTTGCCAGATAATTAATTTAACGGCTTATTTATTATAGATTTGTGGTTATGTATCAGATTCAAAATTTAAGTCCCTATCTTCATAAATAGGATTATTTGATGTTTTTTGTACAACAAAAAGAAGTGGTGCTATAGAAAATGATGGTCTATCAAACATACTAAAAGGTTCTGTAACCATAAAGTCAAATACAATTATCGGGGATGATGTAAAGGTACAAAGTTACTGTGGGTTGTTGTAGCACTTCACTTGGATAAGTGGACTGTTACGTGTATTTATGGCGTGTCATAAAAGTATGCAAGGCAAATATCTTAAAGACATTAACTGACCGTAACGGAAATACCGGAATCAAACATCAATAATCCAAACATAAGGTCAAACATAAATAATTAATTACTGAAAGGAAGGACTAAACAATGTCGAAACAAGCAAAGTAATGTATGAAGTGCATAAAGTAAAGAATTATGTATTACTTCCATCCAATGCACATACTCTCTTAGAATCATAAGAGCGTCCTTGTGTACCTGCCGTTTGGAACATGAAAGGAAACTACGGCTGAGCATAACGCCTAGTGAACGAATATAAAGCATGATAAGAATGTACTGGAATGAACAGATAACAATTACTGAAGCTATAAAACTGATAAGTAAAGTGCAGCGAAAAACTGTGTATGTTCTGAAAAGTCTGATTTATAATTAGTAAAGCTGAATTATTATCTATTAAATCTGAAAACTTGAATTTACTATATTTTAAGTGCCAAGAGCTTATATAGGTCATGTACTGTAAAACGTCTGCATGAATACATAGAGGGGTGACCTCGTCATGCTGTAGAGGGGTGACCTCTAACTAATGTGCTGGGTGGAGGGATGTTAAACACGGAATTAGTCATGATTTTAGTGTTAAATCCCTTCATTTTTTGGTATAATAAATAGCAAAACGTGTATTTTTAATGCATTTATCGTTTATTTGTGTTATTTATTATTGTAGGTACGGATATGAGGAAAGGAGCAAAAACGAAGCCAAATAGCCAAAGACGAGCACGAAAAATGGAGAGAGCGCGAAAAATCGAGTTTGACGGTGCATTCGTGTTTTATTGGGCCGGCCCGACACCATTTAAATGGGTCGAACCGACCCATTAATACATGTTAAGCCCAACAATGGACGCATCAACCAAAAGCCCACATGGCCCAATGAAAAAAAAGAAAAGAGATCTGTGGCGTGAAGTTTAAGCATATATACCTTTCATATTCACACTTTTTTTCATCATCATATTTTTTAGATAGTTTTAGGATAGGATATGATTTTTTGCTGTTCCATTTTTCTTTCTTTAATTACTATTGTTTAAGCAAATACATCATTAGATCTTATCCTCACTTATATATTATGTTTGTCCTGTATTTTTATAGAAGTAGTTTTTTTTTACTCGTTATCCTTTTAGATCAGATTTTGTTTGGATCAATTTATATCTTCACTTGTATTAATTCTTCCCTGCGTATTTTTTATTAGATATAGATGAATATATTATTTTCCATGTATTCGTTTTTTTTATAGGAGATAAGTAAGCAAGATATATACGCAGCATAGATGCATTCCATATTTGAGATCCTCACTTTTATATCATTCACCGCTGCGTATTATTTTATTAGTGGAAGTTAGAGTATCAAATAGATTAGACGCATTTTTTTTTAATTCAGTGACTGTATATCAGATTTAGTAGGTAGATAGGATATGGATGCAGCACATCATATATCATTTGAGATCCTCACTTTTAGTTTCAATATCCCAACGTTTTGTTTTTTTTGAGATAGAATAGGATGGCTTACATAAAATGCATCCTCACATTTATTTATTTTTCTATGTTTAAATGTTATTAGCTTTGGATTAATGGTTACAATTTTTATTTTTATTATTTTTTTTTATTTTAAAATTTGTTTTCATTAATAGTTTTAGAACATTTCTTTTAAAGAAAATAGTTTTATAAAATTTTATATGCCGTTTAGCTTAATTGTCGTTAACGTTTATTGTCTTTTGATCTCGGCGTATCGATTCATCACTTTTGGCGAGGAGCTTAATGGGTCTTTTAGCCAAATTAGTATTTAAAGTTTATAGCTCGACTTGTTTTATCTTGGTAGTTAGTTGATAAAATTGACAACTTTATCGACTAATTAGTTTGATAATAACTTTGAAAATTTATAAACTTTAGATCTAATTTAGCTATTTGATCGGGTGATTACTTTTTTTCGTCTCCGGTTCGTCAATACGGGTTCTATTCTCTTATCTCTTTCATTGTTTTTATCTTATTAGCTTAAATATAATTGTTATTGTTGCCTTGTTAATGTTTAACTTTAATGTCGTGATTTGAGTAGTTTTGATTATAGTTGTTTAGTAGCATCTTTATTGTCATTATTATTATTCTAGATATTTCTCGCTTTATAATTGTAGTGTAATTTCCATTCTTATCGTTTTTATATATTTTAGTTTTTAGTCGTTAAAATTATTAGATTTAAATATAAAAATCAAAATCTTTTCTATTTGAGCATCAAACTTGAGACATAAACGCGGATTTCCATTCACACTTCGCTGGAACTACGATAACCTTCGGGTGTACAAAAATGATTAATCAAATGGCGCCGATGCCGGCTTTGTGTGTAGCGATGTTTGCGTTGTGTTTTTAGTTGGTGACTTGAAGATCCTTTCGTTTTGAAAGTTTATTTTCGTATTTGTATATATATATATATATATAAAAAAAAAAAAAAAAATCCAAAAAAAAAATATAAAATTTATAAAAATCAAAAATATTTTCTTATTTTATTTTATTTTCTTTATTACTATATATATCATATTAAAAAAAAAAAGAAAAAAAAAATAATAAATAAATAAAAAATATTCTTCTTTATCTTCTATTGTGTTTAATTCTTTTTCTCAACCCCTCTTATTTATAATTCTTCATGGATTCGTCTTGCGTTCGGTGTGGGAGACCATGGCATGGTTTTCAAACATGTCAATGGTGTATTTGTGAGCGGTGTGGTTTTGATATCGACAATACACAATTTGGATTTTGTCCATTTTGCAATTCAACGAATTCGTACTTCTCCTCTTACAATACTTTCTCCCCCCCTCCCGTCTATGACCATCCCTATCCGCAACATGAACCGGGTTTTTCTCAATACCCGTGTTGCAATCATTGTGGGGGCCCTCACGATACTTCGTATTGTCAGCCAATGAATTATTATGAGCCAAATCCCTGTCCTCATTTTTCTTCACCGATGGATTATTATGAACCAAATCCGTGTTCTAATTCTTCTCAACCGATGACTTCTTATGAGCCACATCCGTGCTATAATTCTGGTCTTCATAACTGTGAGCCCCCACATCCCACCCTCAATCATCAATCCTCTCAGAGAATTCAACAACTCAATGCTTTGAAAGACGAAACACGCGCCATTGTTTTGCAACTTCAAGAAGCCGTTGTTCTTCTAAAAGAAGCAAATGAGGAGGAAAAGCGACAACGACAACGACAAGAGCAAGTATCTAATCTTAGTGATTATACTCCTCCTCTTGTACGTTCTTTCTATTATGATGATGATGACGATGAGAATACAATTTCTTGGAATGATCTTTGTGCTCAATGTCCTAGTGCAATTGTAATTCCTTCTCTCGACTTACCGGCTCTCGAGCCTAAGGATTCTACCACTCCTATTCTCGATTCTTCCACTACGGAGCCCGATGCCTCTCTCATCATGGGGGATGAGGGTCTTATCACTATTCCTTGTGACGAGACTCTTATTCCAATCCAAAGTGAGCCTACGGTTGCTTCCGATAGTGACGATGAGTGTGAATCTCTTTCTAGTGATGATTCTTTACCTCCCACCGACATCCTGGGAGACGATTCTTTGGCTTTCTCTAATCCCCTTTTTGATCTCGATGATGATTTTACTTCGAGTGATGACGAGTCACTATCCGATGAAGACGTTCCGAAGGAAAATTTCAAGATTTATTCGAACCCTTTATTTGATTTTGATGACGCCTACATCTCTAGTGAGATGAATCCTCTCTTTGAAGAGGGGATTGAGGACACTGATAGCTCTGACTCTATTGCTATTGATGAGCATTCGTTGTTAGCCATGCCACCTCCCATCGTAGAGGAGGTGGAGAGATTTGACCCTAGTTTCCGTTTGATTCGGTCTGGTGAGGTGACGCGGGTGGTAGATATGTCTTCTGATATTTCTCATACTATGTTGCCACCCCGTCCTACTGCGTGCACACCCAAGCAGGTGATGTATCGCTTTTACTCGCCTCATTTCATACCGGGAAATGAGGATGAGTGTTTTGATCCCGGAGGAGACGTTGATGTTGCTATTTCTTGTGATGTTTTACCGGTTATCCCATCAACTCTTGCTTTGAGTTTCTATCAAGTGTCCTCGGGTGACACTTTGATATCTTTTTCTCCCACCCTCCCGCCCTTGGCGAAGACGAGTATTCTTAAGGATCGCCTTTATACCTATTTCTCGTATGTTATAAGAATCCTTCTGCTTTTCTTCACTTATACTGTGGATTCTTCTTCTTTATTCTCATCCGGTAATGAGGATAAGATCTTTGACCCTGGCATATCTGTTTTGAGCCAGTGGTGATTCTCTTGCTTCCCCATGGACCATTTAATTCGGGGTCGAGTCAGGCTCGTGACTCGGTTAACAAAAACAAGCGCTTCTCGGGAGGCAACCCGATGATCTATCTTTTTTATTTATTTTCTAACATAAGTGTAGGGGCGTGTGCTTCTCTCCATGTGTGCTTGTTGGTCTTTGTTTTTGTGTGCAGGTTCCCTTGGATCGAGAAGACTTTCAGAGGGTTGATGTTGCTGTTTTCCATCATCTTCTTCATTCAGTCTCCGATCGATCTTCATGTCTATATCAGGGGAGTAATCAGTTCTCATTTTTATCCATACATATCTGATTGTGTTCTCCTTCTTACACTTGGAATTCTAGCATTAGCCTTTTGTGTTCTTAAGTGTAGGGGTAGCACCTTATCACTTTTGAACATTGAGGCCAATGTTCGGTTCTAAGTGTAGGGGGGTTTTATATCATATGGATCATATTCATGCCTACCTGTTTGCCCTCTTGCATCCTATTTTGATCAAATGTCTGTTTTTATTTTATTTTATTAATAATAATAAAACGTTTTTGACCGTGCGTGATTGACTTGTCCCGTAGGCTAGAACAAAGGGGATCCTGACTCTGCCTGAGTGTTGATCTGGCTGCTCCCTTCACTTTTAGACTAAGCTTTTAGGAATTGTGCAAATAAAAATGCTAAACGTGGAGTAGTTGGTTCTCTTTAGAGCTTATATGAGTAACCTATGGCTTTTTCCTCCTAGATTATAACTAGACTAAATAAGTGTGTTTTCTTTTCAAGCCTTTGAACGTTAAAAATTGTGTTGTTATGTAAAAAAATAAATTCTTATGCAATTTTGATATAGAGTCCTAGTTCAACTTTTTATTTAAATTTGAGTGAAAGCATACTTTCTTAAATTTGAAATAATGTTGCGTTAAAAAAAAAAATATATGTTGAAAAAAAAAAAGAATAAAAAAAAAGAATTTGAAAAAAAAAAAAGAAGAATAGAAAAAAAAAAGAGAAAAAAATATATATTTGAAAAAAAAAAAATAATAAGAAAAAAAAAAAAAAAAAAAAAAGAATAAGAAAAAAATTTTTTTAAAAAAATATGAATAAGAGTTTTACGTTTTTGTTGCTTCAATTATAATTGTGAGAAACTTGCTTTTTCTTAAATTTAAATTCGAAGTTGAACTAGAATTCGTCAATTTTATATAAGAGTTTAGACGATAATTGAGAATGTAGAAGTCAAAGGTCCCGTGAGCTCCGATACTATTCTCAAGGGTGTAAAAACCTAGCCTCCTAAGCTTTGCTAGAGGACAAGCTGAGAAGAAAGTCGCTACATGGAGTGATCTCTCCTTTGAATCTTCATTTTCTAATTACCGTCGTTGTTTTTCATCTAAGTGTCTTTTATTAGCTTAGCGGTGATTTCAAGATCTTTGATTTCAAAATCCCGCCGATCCCGGTACTATTCTCCGTGGGGTGTCAAAAGCCCGGGCACTTAACCGAGGAGGTTGGGACGTCCCGAGAAGAAAGCCGCTACATGGGAAAGGCCATTTTTGATTCTTAAATCTCGTGATACTCGGTGAGACTAATATTCCACTTAGATGATTAGCAACCATAACAAATGTCGATTTGAACGACCAAAACTTTGAAAATGAACACACTTGTCTAGTCTTGTATAGTTATAGGAGTGAAAAGTTATATTTACATAGGTTATTAGTATAAGTAGTGTTAGCATTTTGCCAAACGTTTGCACAAGGAATCTTAGCTTAGTTGGGAGTAATAAAAAGAGGATGACGACATTTATTCCCTGGAGACACCCAGTTTGTGTGTTTCCCGTTCTATGATCCTTATACCTTGAATAAAAAGTCGAGCATGGCGGGTCACTTTGAATTTTTATTTTTATTTTATTAGAAAGGCGATTTTGAATAGGGTAATTTTAATTTGTTTTTGGACTTAACATTTGTGATAGTAGTTGCTTGGGGGCAAGCAACGTTTTAAGTGTAGGAGTGTGTTAAACACGGAATTAGTCATGATTTTAGTGTTAAATCCCTTCATTTTTTGGTATAATAAATAGCAAAACGTGTATTTTTAATGCATTTATCGTTTATTTGTGTTATTTATTATTGTAGGTACGGATATGAGGAAAGGAGCAAAAACGAAGCCAAATAGCCAAAGACGAGCACGAAAAATGGAGAGAGCGCGAAAAATCGAGTTTGACGGTGCATTCGTGTTTTATTGGGCCGGCCCGACACCATTTAAATGGGTCGAACCGACCCATTAATACATGTTAAGCCCAACAATGGACGCATCAACCAAAAGCCCACATGGCCCAATGAAAAAAAAGAAAAGAGATCTGTGGCGTGAAGTTTAAGCATATATACCTTTCATATTCACACTTTTTTTCATCATCATATTTTTTAGATAGTTTTAGGATAGGATATGATTTTTTGCTGTTCCATTTTTCTTTCTTTAATTACTATTGTTTAAGCAAATACATCATTAGATCTTATCCTCACTTATATATTATGTTTGTCCTGTATTTTTATAGAAGTAGTTTTTTTTTACTCGTTATCCTTTTAGATCAGATTTTGTTTGGATCAATTTATATCTTCACTTGTATTAATTCTTCCCTGCGTATTTTTTATTAGATATAGATGAATATATTATTTTCCATGTATTCGTTTTTTTTATAGGAGATAAGTAAGCAAGATATATACGCAGCATAGATGCATTCCATATTTGAGATCCTCACTTTTATATCATTCACCGCTGCGTATTATTTTATTAGTGGAAGTTAGAGTATCAAATAGATTAGACGCATTTTTTTTTAATTCAGTGACTGTATATCAGATTTAGTAGGTAGATAGGATATGGATGCAGCACATCATATATCATTTGAGATCCTCACTTTTAGTTTCAATATCCCAACGTTTTGTTTTTTTTGAGATAGAATAGGATGGCTTACATAAAATGCATCCTCACATTTATTTATTTTTCTATGTTTAAATGTTATTAGCTTTGGATTAATGGTTACAATTTTTATTTTTATTATTTTTTTTATTTTAAAATTTGTTTTCATTAATAGTTTTAGAACATTTCTTTTAAAGAAAATAGTTTTATAAAATTTTATATGCCGTTTAGCTTAATTGTCGTTAACGTTTATTGTCTTTTGATCTCGGCGTATCGATTCATCACTTTTGGCGAGGAGCTTAATGGGTCTTTTAGCCAAATTAGTATTTAAAGTTTATAGCTCGACTTGTTTTATCTTGGTAGTTAGTTGATAAAATTGACAACTTTATCGACTAATTAGTTTGATAATAACTTTGAAAATTTATAAACTTTAGATCTAATTTAGCTATTTGATCGGGTGATTACTTTTTTTCGTCTCCGGTTCGTCAATACGGGTTCTATTCTCTTATCTCTTTCATTGTTTTTATCTTATTAGCTTAAATATAATTGTTATTGTTGCCTTGTTAATGTTTAACTTTAATGTCGTGATTTGAGTAGTTTTGATTATAGTTGTTTAGTAGCATCTTTATTGTCATTATTATTATTCTAGATATTTCTCGCTTTATAATTGTAGTGTAATTTCCATTCTTATCGCTTTTATATATTTTAGTTTTTAGTCGTTAAAATTATTAGATTTAAATATAAAAATCAAAATCTTTTCTATTTGAGCATCAAACTTGAGACATAAACGCGGATTTCCATTCACACTTCGCTGGAACTACGATAATCTTCGGGTGTACAAAAATGATTAATCAAGGGATCAACTCCAATGTGAAGGATATAGAGCACACACCTCATTCACCTGATAAGCTGTAACTGATGACCTAGGATGCACCCATACGCCCCGCTGATAATACTGATAAAATGGCCAAGCTGAAATAAAAGGGACGCTGTGAGAAATCACTCCCTCGCAGAGGAGTCATGACACCGGTGCCTCAAGTGTCATGGTTACGGTACCACCGTAACTAGTATAACTGGTCATGCATGTATATAAAGCTCAGGCAATTAATATAGTTATCATGTCAATCATATAAAGTTTTAAGGCATATAACTGGGAAAAATAGATGGCTGTATATGGGAAATCCTAATCATGCATAGGATAGGAAGTCCTTACTGAAGGACGGGAAATCCATACCTTGTGTCTAGTAACTGACTGCAAGGAAAACCGATGAACTCCTACTCTGACTTCACAAAAGCTACATAGATAACGGACGCGAATAAGTTGACTGATATCTGTTTATTTTTACTGATCTTAACTGTTCTTAGTTTAACTTAATATATTCTTGTATTACTGTTTCTGATAATCTGGTAAATTCTGACTGTTCTAAAATATTACTGATAAGTATATCCCTGTACTTCTGATTACTGTGTAAAATGTATTCTGACATTACTATAAATAGTAACTCGCTATAATTAGAAAGTTTCCTAAATTAGAAAGGTTTCAAGAATCATTTAAATCATTTAACAAAATTATATGTTTAATTAATAAAACTAGTCAAATCATTTCTAATTTAATTTACTAATTAAATTAATAAAACCTTTATACTTGTTAAATCTTAAAATAAACTTATAGTAAAATGATTAAAATGTCAACTAAATGGACCCTTGTTTAATTTTTAAACCGCGTACCTGAGCCTACCGAGATACCCCTCCCGGTCGCACTAAAGCAAAGCAACAAAAGTTAAATATTCTCACAGCCGGATTAGCGACATAATTTTCTGTCGCTAAACTGTGACAAAAAATGACCATATAAACTGTGATACATGGGTTTTTGTTAGGTTCAGAATTCTCGGAATCCTCTCGAATTGATCTCAGTTAAAAGTAGAATGATTTGTTCTTGGTGACAAAAAGTGGATTTGGGTTTCTAGTCTACTAAACAGATAAGTGAGTATAATGGTAATGAAGTAAACTTAAAACAAATAATAAGCAAAACTGGAAAAATATTCTATTGAGAAAATACTCTATGCGGAATGTTTGACCATTCGGAAATTATTGCTCTATTCGGAAAGTTCACACCATGCGGAAAGATTGCTTATGCTGAACATTTGCTTCATTCGGAAAAATCAGGCTATGCGAAAAAAAACGGCTATTCGGAAAAATATTCCGAATAGGGAAACAAAAATTGGCTATGCGGAATAATTAAAAAGTTCCGAATAAGGAACAGGAAAAGTCCTATTCGGAAAATGGGTCTATTCGGAATATCAGGCTATTCGGAAAATGTTCCGAATAGGGAAACAGAAATGATGCTATGCGGAATAATATAAAAACAAGGCTATTCGGAAAAACCAGTCTATTCGGAAAAAGTTCCGAATAAGGAAATGAAGAAACGGCTATGCGGAATATTGAAATATTCCGAGTAACAGAAATGAACACACCCCTATTCGGAATATTGAACGATTCCGAATAAGGGTAACACAAAATGGGCTATGCGGAAAATTCTGGGCAGATGAAGAACAGTAACCGCAGCAAGTAAAACAGGGGATACGGTTTTAACTCCAAATCAAACTAAATACTCAAAAAGGTTTTACCAGATTAAACAATAATCATTAACATACCATAAGGAACAAATCCCACTAATAAAAACACTAATTCAACAACTTTTTAAGATCAAACTTGAATCAAATAAAAACTTAAGAACTTGCAAAAAGAGATGATGAAGAACAAGATTAATGAAAAGATGGAATGGATTGATTAAGGGAAAAGTAACAAGAGTATTGATTAAAGATTACAAGATTAAAAGAAAAAGATGAAAATCACCAAACTCCCTAATGGAGTTGGTGATGGGACGAACTACAAAGTACTGAAAAAAAGAAAATGAAAAACTAACTCCCTTCAATGTGAAGGGAGTGATCTATTTATAGTCCTAATGGTTGGTTGGTGAGTGGGCTTTCTCCCTTTCTTCTTGTCTTCTCGTCTTTTCAGAAAAGTTGACGTTTTCGATTCTGATTCGGGATTTGTTGTCGATTAAATCCAACTCGTCTTTTAATTTCTTCGTTAAATAGACTCGAGTTTCTTCGACTAATGAAAATCTTCCGTCTTTAGTCCTTTTCTTCGATAAATCTTCGAATAGGCCTAGTGACTTCAAATCTTTTGCACGTCTTGGACAATAGACTTTATCTTGAGTCTTTTTCCTTGATGAAACCCGTGCAATCCCATGTTTTCTTTAATATTCATCCGGTTAGCTCTGAAAACACAATAAACACAAAAACCACGCATAATTCCAAACAAATGATATTAATTACGTGTTTTGGTCTTGTTTTAGCCAGAATTAAGTGGTAAAAGGATGGGTGTTTACACACCTATCAAATCCCCTACACTTAACCATTGCCATGCCCTCATGCAATGCTTAGTGATAAAGCAATTTTACATTTTTCTCATAATTAATCAACCTTGGCCTTATTTAAATTCTACTAAACAACAATTAAAATACTAAGAGAACTTAAAACTTTAAAGTAAGCAGAAGAATGGAAATAACTTGTAAAGAAATCAAGGACTTACATTAGGGCTTTGGTGTTGCGAAGATTTATCATCCTCAAGTTTCACGTTCCCCACACTAAGCTTAAAAACGAGATCATTGTTATTATAAGTTAGTAAATCAAACGCTTACACACATGGCTTAATTAAATGCTTAAACTCCCTTATTCCTAGTTGTATCTCTTATATTTTATTTTTGTCTTAGAATGATCATGAAGATGCATTTTTGGACTTATTTCGATAGTTTATTAAGGCTGAAAGCAAAGTAGGACGATTTGATCAATAGTTAGCTAAAGGACAAAATCTCTTAAAACTGCTTCTCGGGATATCAAAAAGTTCATATCTTGGCATAACTTGGTTCACGATTTGAGACCTTTCTCGGGCCGATATTTGGCATGTACTTCATACTTCATATCTTCGAGAGACGTTCTTGAGATAATGGTCTTCTCATCATAATAGAGTTTCTTCACTTGGAGACTTTTGAGGGGTACTCCAACTTTGTTGACCACGACTTCATGATTATTTCTTCAATCTCTATTTGGGATTTTGAGATACAACGATCCGCCTCCTTTTCGGACTTGGATCTATTTATCCTCATACCTTGTTAGGGTCTTTTCGGATAGACTTCTCCATGATCTTTACGGGAGTTGATTGCTTTTCGTCGTGAGTCTTGATCCTTCATATTGACTTTAGGAATAATGCTTTTCACATCACTTTGGATCTTCAGCAATAAAATTGAATCCTCATGCCTTGTTAGGGCCTTTTCGGACTCGCCAATCTTCGCGCCCCGCTTCATAAGTTATGCCTTGGCTATGAACTCTTATCATTACCGAGCAACTTTTAAACGATCTTGGGCTAGAAGCTAAGTAACTTTTCAAATCGTAAGACCTTACTTATTGCAGATAAATTATTAGCAAGTGATGGGAGAATAGGCAAATAATTACACCAAGTGAGCTTGCGCACGAATACCGACTTATAATTGACTCTATCATTTCTCGTCCTCCACAATTTAAAATCTCAAATAATGAGACTCGTGGACACTTAGCCTAATAAACCAATTAAGGTCTACATGGTTAAGGATACTAGCTAGAATAAACTTGGATAAGTCTATTCGGGTTGAGTCAAAATAAACGCAACGGCCTAATATGTCAAAGACTTCTAAACTAGCTACACCAATTTATTAATATTTTTGACTTTATTGCGGGATATATACATATGAAAGCAACGATAAAAATTTAAAAATTACAACTAAATGGCCAAAGTTAATAAAAAATTTGAAAAATGTTGAAAAATAGGATTTTCTGGTTAAATGAAGGCATTTTCATGGAAAAGTCCACTTAAAACTTCGATAGAAGTCTCCCCTACACTTAAGATAAACATTGTCCTCAATGTTTAAGCATGTGGGAAAAGTCTCCCCTACATGTATCAAATGGCGCCGCTGCCGGCTCCTCTCGTTAAGATCAAAAGTTTTTTGTAGAACTTGGATTTTGGGATCCGTTCCCCGTGAACGTTACTTTTTCATAAAATTTTCAAAAACACAAAAAAAAAAAAATATAAAATTTTCAAAAATCCTAAAAATTAAAAAACAATAAAAACCAAAAATATTTTTGCCTTGTTTTTCTTTGTTCGTTCTTTTGCAGGTGTATGCGCACTCGATCCACGTCTTATCAAGAGCCCGAGCCTCTCGATAACTTAGACATGGCTGGTGTACAAAACAACAATAACATACCACCTCCGAACAACAATAATAACAACAACAACCCGCCTTTCAACAACATGAATAACAACAACAATGAGCCCCTTCCGGATAATCGCCCAATGATCGAATTGCTGCAAGCTCATGTTGATGGCAACACGGATCCAATTGTCATTCCTCCAATTGCCGCCAACAATTTCGAGCTCAAAACTTTATTTTTTTCGCCATTTTCTTTACTTGCACTTTTACTCGCTTTCCTTTCGATTTAAGTTTTAATTTGACTTATCTACTTTTATTGCCTTTAATTTCTCGTCAATTATTTCCCGTAAAGTTTTAATCTTTCATTATTGTTTTCTTACTTTATTTTTAATTGTTCCAAGTCTTTATTTTTAATTAGTTTTAGACAACGACACCCCTTTTACTTGATTCACCAAGAACAACTTATCTCTCACACTTAACCTGAAATCAATTCGAAGAGATACCGAGAAAACGAACTTTAATTGATATAAAATCTCTACATTAAAATGGCGCCGCTGCCGGCTCTTTTCGTGAAGATTGAAGGTTTTTTGTGAGTGAAGCGTTGGATTTTGGGATCCGTTCACTCGTGAACGTTATTTTTCTTGTCATATATTTTCAAAAATACCAAAAACATTTGAAAAATCATAAAACGCATTTCTTTTTCAAAGTTTTGCACCAAAAACATTCTTCTTGCTCATCCATCTTTCTCCATGGATTTTTATGTCAATTGCGTCGGGTGTGGGAGACAACTGTATGGGAATGACTCTTGTCAATGGTGTACATGTGAGCGGTGCGGAAACGATATCGACAACACACAATTCGGATTTTGTCCCTTGTGCAACTCGACTAATTCGTCCTTTTTGAACCCACCTCCTATTCCCACGTGCACCTATTGTGGAAGCGATTCTCATTGGCATATTTCGTGCCCGGTTCCATACCCGTATGATCACGGGCAAGAACCGGGGTACAATTATGACTATGATAATAGCTATCCACAAGATGCACCCAGTCTTTCTCCTCAACCGTTCTGCAACAACTGTGGGGGTCCTCATGATACCTATTATTGTCAACCAACGAATTATTATGAGCAAAATCCGTGTCCTCAGTTTTCTTCACCAATGGATTATTATGAACCAAACCCGGTTTCTAATTCTTCTCAACCGACGAACTACTATGAGCCACAACCATGCTATAATTCAGGTTTTCAACATTTTGAGCCCCCACATCACACCCTCACTCATCAATCTTCTCAGCAAACTAGTCTTGATCAACAACTCACTTCTTTGAATGGCATTCTAGAAAGTCTAGCTCAACTCCGAGCTGACTTACATCAAGAAAGGCAACCGTGGCTTGATGTGGACGAAACCTTGAAAACCACCGACACCTTTTTGAGCCAATTTCGTCGTTTTCCCTTCTTTTCTACACCTAAATGTTTACTTACAGCGTGGGATAGAATTGGTGAAATTGAACATACTCAAGGCGATGAACAACAAAAGTTGCTGCATGAGCTTCTTAAAGATGTGGAGGTTATCAAGGAAGAGTTAGCCGACTACGTCACTCCTAACTGGACTCGTCCCATCTATTATGATGATGACGACGACGATGATGTCTACACTTTCAACCAATCTTCTGAAGTTGCTGCTCCTACTGTCGATGTTCCTACTGTATCTACGAATCTAGATTCATTGAATGAGCTGAGTGATGTTGTTCTCGACAAAGTATTGGATGATGAGGTTTGTGACTTACCTGCTATGGAGCCTGAGGACGACATTGCTCTTACAGAAGAGGTCGATCCTAGTGATGACGATTCTTCTCTCTGCTATGAGAATTTCACTTTTGAAATTTCTCAATCTCCACCGGGAGATGCGGGTGATGACGATTTATTCTCTCCGGTTTACGAGAAGTTCACTGATGAACATGATCTTGTGGATGAGGTGGAAGACGTACTTCTTCACGATAGATTACGGAAAGTGCACCTTCTTATTGCTCAAATCGAAGAGTTGACTTCTCTTGATATTTCCAAGCCTTTACCTCCATCTACTCCTACCGTTGAAGATAATGACCCATTGCTGGAAGAAATCGACATTCACTCCATGCCTCCAGGTATTGATGACAATGACATGGAGGGGGACATTATTTTTGATAATCTGCTGCAGGAAAGTATTGCCCCAAGTCCCCCTCCCAAGCACCTTTCATCCTCCCCTTTAGAGACTATCTCGGAGGATGAGTGCTTTGATCCGGGAGGTGACATTGATTATGCTATGATTGATAACAATACGGCTTTGCCGTTTGCTCAGCATTCATTGTCTTTGGGGGATGACAATGTGCTTACTTTACCCAACCCACCTCCCGTGGATCTTGAATTCACATACTTTACGTATGTTGAAAGGACCTTTCTCCCTTTTAAGACTTACTCCCCTGCCTCTCCTTTGTTAATGTCCACCGGGAACGAGGACAAGGTCTTTGATCCCGGTATTGCATTCGAGGTTTCCCCATGGACCATTTAATTCGGGGACGAGTCAGGCTCGTGACTCGGTCAACAAAAACAAGCGCTTTTTGGGAGGCAACCCAATTATCTATCTATTTTCATCATAAGTGTAGGGGGAGCCCCCGTTGGAGTTTCTTGTTTTCTTTCTTATCATTGCAGGGATTAGAGCTTCAAAGACACACTCTTGATGACTCTTGACGAACCGTGATTCCGTGTTCCCTTCTTCCCGGTTCTATCCTAAACTCTTTTCGATTCACTATTTTATATTTCTCAATATTAAAATAGGAATCTTTTTAGTTGTCTCTTCCTTAGCGAGATTTAAACAAAGTGCACAATGTCCTAAGTGTAGGGGAGTTTACTCCCACATGCTTAAACATTGAGGACAATGTTTATCTTAAGTGTAGGGGAGACTTCTATCGAAGTTAAGTGGTCTTTTCCTTGTATTTGTCCTCATTTTAACCAGAAAATCGATTTTTCGACATTTTTCAAAATTTTTAATCTATTTTGGCCTATTAGTTTTTCCCTTTTGTATAGCTATTTTCTTTCTTTGCTTGAATAAATGTTTAATAAGTGGTTTAATTTTCAAACGTTGTGAATCTTTTGACTCAACCCGAGTTTACTCTAGCTAGTACCCTTAACGTGTTTAAGTCAAGTTTTGCTAGGCTTTTATATAGGGAGCTATAAAACGCGAAAGTCTTAACTCTCACGGGTTAAGAACAAGAACTTTTCGCAAGTTCCTATAATTGATCCTAGAGAGTCGTTTATCAAGGGAACTTTAAGATGCGATTTCTAAACTTGAAAGAGTCTAAGAATTTGCATGATCCTATAGGCGACTCGGAAACCCAAAACTTTGATTTAATAGGCTAAGTATCCACGAGTCTCATTACTTGAGATTTTAAACTGTGGAGAACGAGAGATGATAGAGCCAATTATAAGTCGGTATTCTTTCGTGAATTTTATGTGAGTTAATTATAAGCCTATTCTCCCATCGCTTGCTAATAAATTTATCTACTAATAAATAAGGTTGTACGATTTGAAAAGTTACTTAGCTTCTAGCCCCAGATCGTTTAAAAGTTGCTCGGTAATGACGAGAGTTCATAGCCAAGGCATAACTTATGAAGCGGGGCGCGAAGATTGGCGAGTCCGAAAAGGCCCTAACAAGGCATGAGGGCTATGTTTTGTTGCTAAAGATCCAAAAGTGATGTGAAGAATCATTTATCGAAAATCAATATGAAGGATCGAGACACACGACGAAAAGCAAAAACTCCCAAAAAGTCATGGAGAAGTGTATCCGAAAAGACCCTAACAAGGTATGAGGATAAATAGATCCAAGTCAATAAAGGAGGCGGATCGTTGTATATCAAAATCCAAAATAAAGATTGGAGAAAAATGAAGAAGTCGTGGTCCATATATAAAGGATCTCTCAACAATTCCAAGAGAAGAAATTCCAATTATGAAGAGAAGACCATTATTTCATGAACGTCTCTCAAGATTTGAAGTATGAAGTCGCTGCCAAATATCGGCCCGAGAAAGGTCTCAAATCGCGAACCAAGTTATGCCAAGATATGAACTTTTTGATATCCCGAGAAGCAGTTTTAAAAGATTTGGTCCTTTAGCTAACTATTGATTAAATCGTGCACTTTATTTTCAGACTTAATAATTATCGAAATAAGTCAAACAATGCATCTTCGTGATCATTCAAGACAAATAATAAAATATAAGAGATACCCATAGGAATAAGGGAGTCTAAGTGAATAATTGGCCCACATGAGTTCATGTTAGTTTACTAACTTATAATAACAATGATCTCGTTTTTAAGCTTGGTATGGAGAAAGTGAAAAGTTGAGGATGATGATTATTCATGACATTTTCAAAACCAAAGGTATGCTTTTAATTTCGTTGCTTTGCATTTTTATAATTTTCTATCTCTTTAATAAAGGCCAACGTGGATTGATTATGATGAAAAATGTAAACATGCTTTGTAACTAATGCATTGCATGAGGACATTGTAATGGTCAAGTGTAGGGGATTTGATAGGTGTGTAAACACCCATCCTTTTTACCACTTAATTACAATAATAACCGAGCCAAAACGTGTATTTTATGTCATTTATGTCGGAATTATGCGTGGTTTGTGTTTTTGTTGTAATTTAGGACGAAAAGGTGAAAAGTAGAGGAAACACGACATTCACGGGCTTTTATCAAAGAAAAAGACGAAAGATGAAGTCGAAAGATCAAGAGTGGAAAAAGAACGGAAGTCCAAGACCAATTCTGAAGATTTATCGAAGAAAAAGTCAAAGATGGAAGTTTACTAAAAAGCCGAAGAACTCGAGTCTTATTTATGAAGAAAATACAAGACGAGTTTGAAGAAATCCCAAGACAAAGTCCAAGTATTAAGAAGACTAACAAAAGATTAAAGAGATCAAGGACCCAAGTGTGCAATTAAGAGAAAGAAGAAAGAGGGAGGAAGCTTCCTAAGCTCCTCCCTAATATCCCTATAAATACCAACCAACCTCATTTGTTGAGAGTTGTTGGTGGCTTGACAAGCCATCCTTCCACCATTTTCATTTTCATGTTCTTTAATTTTATGCACCTTAATTTCATGTTATGCACCTTTAATTTTCTTTCAATTCCAAGTAAGTTTCCATTTAATTGTTGTTAATCTTTACTTTATTGCTATTCTCCTTCTTCCTTTCTTGCTTAACTTGTTCTTAATCTTTGTGTTCATGTTCTTGAGTTTCCTTATTTTCAATCAAGTGGGTTTTGATTGATTTGGCTTTATTTGTTAGTTTTGTTGATTTGTTTTGATTGATTATTGTTAGTTGATGTCTAGTGGTTATTTTGGGTTAATCTTTTGGTTGATCTTGATTGATTTTGCTTAAATTCGTATCCCATGTTTTATATACCTGCTACTGTTCTTCGTCCCATTGTTCCGCATAAGCATCTTAATTTTTCCCTTATTCGGAACATTTGATTGTTCCGAATAGCCATCTTAAATCTTCCCTTATTCGGAACATTTGATTGTTCCGAATAGTGATCTTAATTTTTCCCTTATTCGGAACATTCCGAGTAGAACTTTTATTTTCCTTTATTCGGAATATCTTAAATATTCCGAGTAGACTTGTTTATTCCGAATAGAGTTTTCAGTTTTCAGTTTTTAAACTTTATTTTTTTCGCCATTTTCTTTACTTGCACTTTTACTCGCTTTCCTTTCGATTTAAGTTTTAATTTGACTTATCTACTTTTATTGCCTTTAATTTCTCGTCAATTATTTCCCGTAAAGTTTTAATCTTTCATTATTGTTTTCTTACTTTATTTTTAATTGTTCCAAGTCTTTATTTTTAATTAGTTTTAGACAACGACACCCCTTTTACTTGATTCACCAAGAACAACTTATCTCTCACACTTAACCTGAAATCAATTCGAAGAGATACCGAGAAAACGAACTTTAATTGATATAAAATCTCTACATTAAAATGGCGCCGCTGCCGGGGAAATAATTAAAGTTCGTTTTCTCGGTATCTCTTCGAATTGATTTCAGGTTAAGTGTGAGAGATAAGTTGTTCTTGGTGAATCAAGTAAAAGGGGTGTCGTTGTCTAAAACTAATTAAAAATAAAGACTTGGAACAATTAAAAATAAAGTAAGAAAACAATAATGAAAGATTAAAACTTTACGGGAAATAATTGACGAGAAATTAAAGGCAATAAAAGTAGATAAGTCAAATTAAAACTTAAATCGAAAGGAAAGCGAGTAAAAGTGCAAGTAAAGAAAATGGCGAAAAAAATAAAGTTTAAAAACTGAAAACTGAAAACTCTATTCGGAATAAACAAGTCTACTCGGAATATTTAAGATATTCCGAATAAAGGAAAATAAAAGTTCTACTCGGAATGTTCCGAATAAGGGAAAATTTAAGATGACCATTCGGAACAATTAAATGTTCCGAATAAGGGAAAATTAAGATCACTATTCGGAACAATCAAATGTTCCGAATAAGGGAAAAATTAAGATCACTATTCGGAACAATCAAATGTTCCGAATAAGGGAAGATTTAAGATGGCTATTCGGAACAATCAAATGTTCCGAATAAGGGAAAAATTAAGATGCTTATGCGGAACAATGGGACGAAGAACAGTAGCAGGTATATAAAACAGGGGATACGAATTTAAGCAAAATCAATCAAGATCAACCAAAAGATTAACCCAAAATAACCACTAGACATCAACTAACAATAATCAATCAAAACAAATCAACAAAACTAACAAATAAAGCCAAATCAATCAAAACCCACTTGATTGAAAATAAGGAAACTCAAGAACATGAACACAAAGATTAAGAACAAGTTAAGCAAGAAAGGAAGAAGGAGAATAGCAATAAAGTAAAGATTAACAACAATTAAATGGAAACTTACTTGGAATTGAAAGAAAATTAAAGGTGCATAACATGAAATTAAGGTGCATAAAATTAAAGAACATGAAAATGAAAATGGTGGAAGGATGGCTTGTCAAGCCACCAACAACTCTCAACAAATGAGGTTGGTTGGTATTTATAGGGATATTAGGGAGGAGCTTAGGAAGCTTCCTCCCTCTTTCTTCTTTCTCTTAATTGCACACTTGGGTCCTTGATCTCTTTAATCTTTTGTTAGTCTTCTTAATACTTGGACTTTGTCTTGGGATTTCTTCAAACTCGTCTTGTATTTTCTTCATAAATAAGACTCGAGTTCTTCGGCTTTTTAGTAAACTTCCATCTTTGACTTTTTCTTCGATAAATCTTCAGAATTGGTCTTGGACTTCCGTTCTTTTTCCACTCTTGATCTTTCGACTTCATCTTTCGTCTTTTTCTTTGATAAAAGCCCGTGAATGTCGTGTTTCCTCTACTTTTCACCTTTTCGTCCTAAATTACAACAAAAACACAAACCACGCATAATTCCGACATAAATGACATAAAATACACGTTTTGGCTCGGTTATTATTGTAATTAAGTGGTAAAAAGGATGGGTGTTTACACACCTATCAAACTGCGACAGAATTTCTGTCGCTAAACTGTCTCTAATTCTGGGATTAAGAAATCAATCGAACCACTGTTGTTTAATATATTCCCACCGAGTGTTATACCACTCCCGGTTGCCACTGCTTATTAACAATTACCCCTGAGCCATGTTTATTCCCACTGTTTATTAACCAAACGCCCCTTAAAGTCCCCTTTTAGTCACTGTTTGGTTTATGGTTCGCGACTGGTCACATCAAGCACCACCGAGACTTGGTGGTCTCGGCTTTTTATCATCAAAACACCACCGACAGTTTAAAACTCTCGGTTTTCGTGACTGCCTCCCAAAATTCGACCACCCCAAGATCTAATTTCATGCTTAACATGAAGACTTGTGTATTCATGGAGTGATTTAGATGGATTCAAACATAATAATGAAAATAAGAAGTGTGATTACCTTGATTCGGGATATTAGATAAACTATGAACACGTAGATCGAATCACCAATAAAAATCAAGGTTCCGTTCCCTTTTGTTTGTTCTAACCGGCGACCACCACAAAGCCAAACCCTAATTCCCTTTTTTTTGTTAAAAAGAAAATATAAGTGAGCATATGTTTTCCTGTGTTAGTTTTTAAGACGGGTTAGGCTCATGGCCCATTTCTTTTCTTTTGTTTCTATAAACCGTTAGCCACAAACAAGGTATGAATTTCATTTTCGTTTCGTTTGTTATTTTTGATGTTCATGTTCGTGTTCATGATTCGGGATTTTGTATTATTTATTTTCTGAATAAATACTTACGTATACATGCTTACGTAATAGTTTCTGACATTTATTAATTATTTTCTGAATAATTTATTTGGTAACATTTAGTTAAAGCTCAGATTGCGTATATTTACTATTCGTGGATTTAAATACGGGTTTTACAACTCTTCCCCTTTAAAAAAATATTCGTCCCTGAATTAAGGATGCGATAATGCTGCGGTTTTACAATTCTCCCTCCCTAAAAGGAAAATTCATCCTCGAATTAAAGGTAAAATAAATTGATAGAAATAAAAGCTGAAGTGGCATGTAATTGAAAGTTCATGAAAGCTGAAAGAACATACCCGAATCGTAACTAGAAGTGAGGATAAGAAGTCCATATAGACTCCTCAGTTTCCTAAGTGGCCACTCGCTCGGAATGGTTCATCTACCGGATCTTAACGAAAGGAATAGTCTTCCTTCTCATAACTCGATCCTGGCGATCTAAGACTGCTTCGGGTTCTTCAATATAAGATAGGTCCTCCTGAATATGATCGAGTGGATAATTAACTTTGTAAAGCTCATGATAGTTGTACCCTCTGAGGAGTGATACATGGAACACGTTATGAACGTGTGAATGCTAAGGCGGTAACGACAAACGATATGATACTTCACCGACAAAACTATCATAGAATGGGATCTTTTGTTTTGGGTAAAGGGGTCATTCCCCGGTAAAATATATTAAATCCCAAAAAAACCATGAAGTACAATGGAATGTGACTGAGTGTCACATTAACCTCAAGCATATGCTTGAACAACATAAAATGAATGACATGCCATCCATTTTACATACCAAATACAAACCCGATTACACCAATAGGAAAAAACCATCTAATGGTGCATAAACAACAAGAAACACATATCATGAAGCAATAAAAATTGACTCAAGTAACTCCCAAAGATGAGCGTAGGCTTCATACTCTTTGGACCTCTTAAGAGTGCGTGAAAGGAACTTCAACCGAACAACAGATGTAATTGTCTTAGCAACTTGAGTCATCGTACGTTTTCCATTCTTAAACAATCTCTAATTGCGTTCTTGCCAAATAAAATAAGCTACAGAAGGAACAACCAGTTTCGATACAACAATAGCCGTTGACCTTCTTTTAGCAATGAGGTTAAGATGAGCCACCATTCCATAAATATCACAAGGCAAAGATGCTAAACAAGTCCTCCCTTCAACCTTATCCCAAACTTATGCTGCAAAAGGACAACTGAAAAAGAGATGCTCATGGGAGTCCGCTTGAGCTTGGCAAAGTAGAATGGGATCTTTATTACCTCAGGAAGGATTTTAACCACGATATGCACAACTATACTTCTTTGACACACATAATGAAATAGAAAACCGCATGGGAGCTTTCATAGATAAAGAGGTAGGGCAAGGTGTTGACAGAAATATTGTAGCAAGTCTGCTTCGAGTGTTGGACGATCACAGTCCACTATCCAAGGCATTCTGGATGGCGAGAGATTCGAATAATTCAAAAAATTTGGCCACTTTTGAATTACGACTACGTAGTGAACGACGTTCACCGCGTCAATATAATGCGCCATCTGTGTCTGAAGTACCAGCGCTAATAACTAATGATTTTGGAGACGGCGAGCCTAACAGGGATATCATTATGACTAATAAGGCAGGCTTCCCTCAACGAATTTCCGAATTACACTCGCAATACATGGCATTGCAGTATCCATTGTTGTGTCCATATGGAGAAGATGGTTTTCATGAGAAGATACCATATCGTTACAATACAGGTAACCGACGAACAAAGCGGGCTTTTATTACAATGAAAGAGTATTACTGTTATGTAATTCAACAAAGAAACAACCGGGGATCTACGTTTCTAAAAGGAGGCCAATTATATCAACAATTTTTAGTAGATGCCTTCACATCCGTTGAAGAGAAAAGGTTGAAATGAACAAGGAACAATCAAGATACACTCCGTGTTGACCTGTATCAAAATCTATGTGACGCACTCACAAGAGGTGATACATGTGCAGCTGGACTGGGTAAAAGGATAGTGCTGCCAAGATCTTTTGTTGGTGGCCCTAGGTATATGACGCATAACTACTAAGATGCAATGGCTCTCTGCCGAGCGATTGGTAATCCTGACCTATTCATCACTCTCAATTCTAATCCTAAGCCGGAAATAAATGAAATGTTAGCTTACATACGAGGGCAGAACTCACACGATCGATCAGAAGTTGGAACACGGATTTTTAAGATGAAACTAACCTCTCTCTTGGATGACCTAACTAAATACCATATTTTTGGTACATCATGTGCAGATAAGGAGTGAAAATTATCAACTAAATTAATCTTCTTTATACAGTATACTGGATAATATTTAGTAATACTCTTCTATTCAATTTCAGTTGTGTATGTGATTGAATTTCAAAAACGTGGTCTTCCTCACGCTCACATTCTCTTATGGTTGGACGAAGCAGCTAAATGCAAAACCCCAACTGAAATTGATGATATAATTTCAGCAGAACTCCCATCACCAACAGAAGATTCAAATGGGTACAAGATGGTTTCTGATTTCATGTTACACAGACCATGTGGTAAAAACGGGAAAAATGCTGCATGCACAAATGATGGGAAATGAAATAGACATTTTCCAAAACCATTATTGGCAGAAACTACAATTGATGAAGACGGTTACCCAAATTATCGGCGAAGAGACAAAAAAATAAGCGTTGAGAAAGGAAATTTCACGTTCACCAATCAACATGTCGTCCCTCACAATAGGTATTTACTACTAAAATACCAGGCACATATTAACGTTGAATGGTGCAACAGATCAAAAGCGATCAAGTACTTATTCAAGTACTTGAATAAAGGTCCTGATAGAGCATCAATTGCAATACACGAGAATGTCCAAAAAGGCACAACCCTAGGTAATGACCAGGTTATAACAGTTGATGAAGTAAAGAACTATTTGAACTGCCTGTTTTTATCCCCATGTGAAGCAGTTTGGCGCCTATTCTCTTTCGACATCTACTACTCCTATCCAAGAGTAATACAACTCAATTTCCACTTACCTAATTAGAATGTAATAACATTACATGACTCAGATCATTTACCGGCTCTACTACAAAGATAAGGAATCGATGTAACAATGTTCACTAATTGGTTTGAATTGAACAAGCGGGATACCAATGCGACGGCATACACGTATGCTCAGATTCCTGAGCATTATGTATCGCTACAGGCCCAAAAGTCTTGGCAACCCGTAAAATAACAAAAGTGCATAGGCAGGATTGTATATTCGACACCAGCTACGGGGGAGCGTTACTATCTTAGAATGCTATTGAATATTGTTAAAGGGCCTGAAGGTTTCGACGAACTCATGACGGTTAATACTAGATTATGCACAACATTCAAAGAAGCATGCTTTTATTATGATCTCCTTAATAATGATAGAGAATGGAGGCATGCTATCAATGAGGCAAGCCAGTGGGCCCTTGCCCCTCAGCTACAAGACACATTTGTTACCATTTTAGAATTCTGTGACGTAAGTCAGCCATTAAAGTTATGAGACGAAAGATGGGAACACTTATCAGATGAAATTCTCCATCAGAAGTGAAAGCTTTAATATTACCCGGAGTTGCAACTGTCTCTAGAACAAATACAAAACTATTATATTATAGAGATTGAGGGTTTGCTGAAAAATCATGGAAAGTATTTAGCAGATTTTCCCGATCTGCCTCGACCAGATCTCACTTTACTGACAAACCTGTATAATCGGCTTATTAGAGAAGCAATGGATTTTGACATCAAGAAAAGTGCAAATCAGCATGCTCAGTTGCATGCCCAACTAAATCCAGAACAACGCTCGATCTATGAACGGGTTATTGACTAAGTACAAAACAACAAGGGGGACTTCTGATTTATTTATGGACCCAGTGGCACAAGGAAGACGTTTCTTTACACGCCTATAATATCAAGGCTAAGATCTGAAAGAATAATCGTACTACCAGTCGCATCTTTAGGTATGCTACTCTATAAAAAAATTATTTACTCTTATACCCATAAAACAAGTCCCACAACAACTCATGTTTAAAAATCTTAATTTTAATTAGACTTTCAAACTTGGTATAGGAATAGCTTCATTGCTCCTTTCGGGAGGCAGAACCGCTCATAGCAGATTTGTAATACCATTAGAAGTAGTGGAGAAAACTACATGTGGAATAAAGAAAAATACTCAACTAACACAGTTAATACAAGAAACCCGGCTAATTATTTGGGATGAAGCACCAATGACGTAAAGATATGCTTTTGAAGCATTAAACAAGCTATTTGGTGGGATGACCTTTTTGCTAGGTGGTGACTTTAGACAGATCCTGCTTGTCATACCAAAAGCACGAAGACCAGAAGTGGTTCAAGCTTGTATTAACAGGTCTGAGCTTTGGAAATACTGCAAAGTCTCACACAGACACAAAGCATGCGAGTAAATGAGTATGGGTGTAATGATCAAATTGACTTTGAAAAAATAAATTTCAATCATTGGGTTTTAGATATTAGCGATGGTGTAGTTCCAGCCAAAATTAAAGAAGAAGAAGATGAAGCTTCATGGATTGAAATTCCAGAGAAGTTCCTAATCACATCATGGGACTCTCCAATTGCAAAAATAGTAGAAGAAACCTATCCAAATTTTACAGCAAGACAAAGAGATAATGCCTTCCTAAAGGAGAGAGCCATTCTAACACCCAAAAACAAAGATGCTGATGCAATCAACACATACATGTTCAACCAACTAGAAAGGGCATCTGTGACTTACAAAAGTGCAGATGAAATATGTATGTGTTTAACAGAAACACTAGCTTAACACAATCTATATCCCGTGAAGTTTCTAAACACCTTAACTTTCTCCGGTATGCTACCACATAAACTATGTTTAAAAAAGGAATTACCCATAATGTTAATGATGAATCTTAATCCAGGGCTTGGTCTATGCAATGGAACAAGGCTTCTTATTAAAGGTTTTGGGTGAATTTGTGCTTCATTGTAAAATCCTAACTGGATCAAACGCTGGCGATAACGTTGTAATCCACATAATCACCCTCACTTCAGCTCAATCAAAATGGCCCTTTGTACTCAAAAGAAGTCAATTTCATGTCAAACCGTGCTACGCAATGACTATTAACTAGAGTCAAGGACAGTCTCTAAACTATGTTGGGCTATACTTGCCAAGCACAGTTTTCAGTCATGGGCAACTCTACGTGGCATTATCAAGAGTAACAAGTCCCGAGGGGCTAAAAATCTTAATGATTGAAGACCAAGATAAGGAACTAAGGCATCACACCCGTAACATAGTCTTTAAATATGCATTTACCAACTGATCTTTTCCATCAAGAGGGAAAAGATCTTTCTAAAGTGTTAGAAAAACCCTAACAATGGCAGTTTCTTCTCTCCCTAGCCGCCACTTTTTCTAACCCTAAAATTCGTATTTCATCCTGATTTCATCTCATATTCCTTATAACGTTGTTGTTTTGATCATTGAATCATTGGTTCGCGTGTCTTAACATTAATATTATTAGGTTTATTTGACGAATTTAGGGTTGTTTCTTGTTTTTAGGGTGTTATTGTCGGCTGTTTTAGGGTTTCTTACTGTTGTTGTGATTCTTGCTTTGGAATTGTTTGTGTTTCATATTTTGTTGTAGATCTTTACTGCAAATCATGTAAGGGATTCAGGTTCGTGGGTAGAGATCCTTTTTATTAGGGTTTAGATCTGGGCAGATTTAATAAGCGGGGTTTATTAGGGTTTTTTAGGGTTTGATTTGTGTTGATAGCTGCGAAAGATGATGGTGGGAAAATTGAGGGGGTTGTGAAACAACCTACTGCTCCGAAAATCATTAAGTCTATTCTTAAAAAGCCTGGATCTTCACATGTGGGTGATCCAACTAGAGTTCGTAACGAAAATGTATCAACTGCTGCTAGGGTTTTTTCAAACCATAATACAAGTGCTGTTGATATAAGGGGGGTTCTCAAAAATCAGCGACTACGTCACCTACAAGTGTTGTTTCGTTCGCTGATGATGTTCCTGGAGGTACGTTAGTGGGTGATTATGGGTCTGCAGTTGGTGATGTGACTGCTGGTCTGAAATCAGTAGGTGTACCAATGTATAGAACTTGTGATACAAGTATTAAGCTGTGACCAGGGGTGTTTTCATATTAGAATAAAGATGGTCATGTTACGGGAAATAATAAGCAGGAGAACGAATAGATAAGGGATCAGATTCATGCCAAAACCTATGTTGATCAGCAGATTGGTTCATTTGCATTGGTCCTTCAAGGCAAGGCTGTTTAGAACACGGCTGTCCAGAATAAGCCGAGTTCAAAGGTTGTGAAGATCTCAGAGTTGCGATGGGAGGAACATGTTGAGGGAGCTCGAATTGCAATCCCGTATGATGTTGTTGAAGCGATTGAATCATGTTTTGTTCACACGCTATATGATCACTTTATTGGAAAACGGTTAGCTTTCCCGCTTGTGGAAAACTATGTTAAAAATACGTGGGCTCGATTTGGTTTGAAACGTGTTCAACTTCATGAAGATTTCTTCCTTTTCCAATTTAATTCGCTAGAAGGAATGGAAGGATGTAACACCCCCAAATATTCACATTTCAAAGCAGCGGAAGAGTCGTTGGTGTTACGGGATAGCACATTACTCAAATCACAGACAACGCTTAAAAATCGCGTCGTTTAATAATAACGCATTTTCCATTCATGAATACCAAATTTACATAGGTCCTCAGGTCATAATATGTCATACAAATTTACAAAACATTTGAATGGAAATTTTATTTGAATGCAGGCCATAAATTCTTGTCGTCTTCCCGAGAACTACCTTCAAGTACTTGAGATAAAACATGTAAAAAGTCAGCGAAACGCCGAGTGAATTCATAGAGTTTAATAAAAAAACCATTAATATATCACTGGTATATAATTATTACCGAAAATCATTTTGTACAAATCTTTGTCGTAGGCTATAAAATAGGCCAAAGACATTTTATACAAATATTTGTCGTAAATCGTAATATACGCTTTTGCCTTCAAAACCATTGTATGAACCATTGTCGCAAAAACATCATCATACGTTGTATAGAGTTAAATAAAAACCGTTATATGAAAATGGTTATGTAAAACCAAAACAAGAACATAATATCCGTAATAAGACCCCGTATTGCTAGTCAGGCAATATATTATAATTCAATGCGTATACCAGTATTTTCGTTATTAGATTATTATAAGCCGCATGACATTGTTACCTTACTATAACAAACAACGGGTAGCTAACCCGTAATTCCTTTGCCCATCTAAAACAGCGTGTCGTCACAATAATCACGATTATATAAATCTTCTCATACATAAATTCGTTTACCAATCAATGTGGCACGATGGGGATCAACCGTCAAGGCGCGAACTGGGGTGATCTTCCCCAAATAGTACTATTATATGCATAAGCGTCTACCAAATCCCGGTAGTTCACAATTCATGCTAATGGGACTTTTAGTGACATAACCTAACTAATAATAATCCATCTCATTTCATTCATCGGGTCATATAATCATTCGGGTCCATATCAATAAGCATACAATCGGGACAACTAGTGTCCTATTTTTATTAAAACTAACATGTTATCTCCCTCGCGGGTTTGTAAAACATTTCATAAAACATTTAAAAGAGTTCGAGGCTATGAACTCACATTGGTGTGGGAAGGCGGGTTATCGGCAATTAGGATGTATAGTACGTGCCTCGATCACGGGAAACCTAGACAAATAATACTCGGTCTTAGGCTATGCCCAATAACTTTATAAAAAGTTGTTATGTATATGTAATGATTTCATAACATGATGATCAAGTGGTGTTTTATTACCTTACAACATTATTAGTTGCAAAGTATTAGTTAACTTAGGCTTATCATACTAGTTACACTAGTTTTGGCACATTTACACATTAGGGCCCAATAAGCCCATTAAGAGTCTAATATCATTTTATTAGTCCATTTATCTTTTTAAGACCAGACCCATACTCATATGTTGGGCCCAAGTGGGTTAAGCCTATGAGTAAGTCCATTAGTGTTAAGCCAAACTAGTTGGGCTAATGGTCCAATAAGGCTACTTTGGCCCATTATGGTCCATAAGTTATAAAGCTCGGGTTTATCGGTTTTTACTTGTCAAATGTGTTTACATATTGGTATATGAGTTATAAAAATGTTACATTAGATGGGTCCGACCGTCTAAGTTTTATTTGGCGAAAACGTTAAACTTTCGGTTTTAGCCAAAAAGACGTAAAACTTATATATAGTTTTATAACTTTAGAAAACATTTGATTTTGTACTTTTATAAAAATGCCAAGTTTATTTATTTTAGTATATAACTCATTTTATAATACTTATTATTAGTTAGTGGGTTTTATGTATGTATTTTATAATAATATTACTTGAGTGCTCATTTTATATTATATAGTTTTATTTACAAATTTGATTATCAAAGTCCATTCCACCATTTTTCCCATATCTTGAGTTCTACAAAGAGATAGATGCTCAAATTTGAGCAGCACAAACTACATGCTATGTGCTACAAATAACTCCTGTATATCTACTGCTTAATAATCCTGTAAGTATTCCGAATAATTCGTCCAAAACAGACTATACAGATTTATACCTCAATAGTATTTTGATCATATCTTGCTCATTTTAATGATTCCATTGAGTGGCCAACTCATCACATATGTAAAAATCATATATCTAACTGTATATTTAATAATCCAAGCCATTTTACCAAGTGATCATATGGTTACTTACTATTTTATATAGCCTATGAATCTAATCAAGATTTTATCATCTTCACTTGTTGATTTTTAATCTTTTTAACCAAATCTATTAACACAAAATCCCCACATAATATTTTGATCATCATTCATCATCATATACATATACGTTTTTAAAGAAAATACATGATTACATTTACAAAATAACAAGATGATAGAAGAAATGATCTTGTTACCAACCAATATAGTGAAAGGTTAAGAACAAGACTTGGTTTTTGATAACCAATCTCATGAAATATCAAGACCACCTTCAAGATCACCAAGTATATGAAACACCTTGAGAAAATAATCCCTAAAATCATTTGGAAACTTCTTTTTAGTTGTTAGGATCACCTCAAATCACCATGTCTTCATTGGGTTTTCATCTTATGCAAGTTATACACAAGATTTATGGTAGAAATTTGATCAATGGTGGTGTTTGATGATGTTAAATGGGATGGCAATGGGAGGGAGTAGAGAGAGATTTGTGAGTTGTTTCTTGGTTTGCACTTATGCAAATGGTTTAACTTAGCTAGTTTTGTTGTTTTTGTATGCACTAACGACATGTGTCCTTAGTGTTATGTAAACTTGATACCTCTTTCGTGTGTTGGCTAAGCCTTGGCCGCCCATAGTGGGGATGGGACAAGTGTCCCACTTGTCTCATCTCCACTAATTTACGGGTACTCCTCGATTCTAGTTTCCTCGATTTACGTGCCTTCGGGCCGTTTTACGAAAAATGTTTTTATAAATTCTGAATCTACAGCACAAAATGATTCTAATAAAATTTGTCTCATCAAAAACGGAGCATAAAAGCGTAAATACGTAAACCTAGGGTTCCCAGTTTAATCGTAAAAGACGCTAAATTATGCACGTAAGTCCTAATTTCTTCTCGTAAATTTGTGAGTTTATAAACCAACACAAATTAAAATTCCAAAATAATATTCGAGAATAATTTTTTTTCTTGAAATGTCGGACTGTCACAAAGACGGTGTATGTAAACGTAAGCACGTAACGTAGAGTTCTCCGGTTTAGACGTAGTCGATACAACTTTAAGATGTAAACCCAAATTTCTTCCCAAAAATGAGTGAGTTCATAAATCAACAATAAAATAATGATTTTAAATAATACTTGAGAACAAAATATCGACCTCAAGTTGACGGATTGTCACAGCAGTTACCCCTAAAGAGGATCTTGTGCTCAAAGATCAATTCATCTTACTACTCGCTTCTTATAGAGTTTAAGCCATGTGGGTATTTCCTCCACATTCGGTCTTTTCTCACAAGTGTATTTCATTACAATACGTGAGTTTCATCAAACATAACTACGGGAATACGATCAGGCTTAAGTTGACTTACTTTCTCTATCCATGATGTTCACGGGTTTTTGATGAATGCAACTTTGCGCCTATCCAAACTTTATTAAGAAATAATAAGATTTTCACTTGATAGACGTCTTATCAAGTTCGTTATATAAAACATAATTCATGCAGCCCTTGAAGTCCTAGGGTAGATCCAACTTTTATGCCTTTCAAACCAACTTTTTACATTATCTCAATGGTCCCATACAATGGGGACTTATTTTCCTATGATCTTTAAGATCATCAATTCACTTTTCCATGGTGAAAATTTTTGGCATAACTTCGCTACCTATCCTGCACTTCAAGACCTACATCTCACAATGGGTGTATTTTGTAAGGTTAGGTTTGTCATCATAGGCAACCTTAAACCTAAAAGACATGTCCAACTCAGAATGGGTGTATGTCGGGGATCTTCATCCCAACTCCCACCTACAGGTGTTCTTATATTTAGATCCTTACAAGATTCGATCTCGATCCTAATACGATAATTATAAATGATGATCTCTCAAAAGGAAAACGATTATCCCGTTCATTACCAAAGGTCAATTATTAAAACATAAAACAAGACTTCTAGTGTTTGTATTGTTACTTTACTTTGTCCCTTCGATTGGGGTGGTAAACAGTACTCTCATCAAGATTCGTTCCCAATGAATTCTGAGGAAATCTCTAGAAATTCGATACGAAGCAAGGATCTTGATAGAGGTGATCGATACAGGCACACCATGCTTACACAACTCCTTTAATTACAAAAGAGTCAATTTCTTCATCAAGAATCTATCATTAACGGGAATAGTATTAGCATATTTGGTCAGTCTATCGACGATGACCTAAATCGAATCAAATTCAGATGGTGACCTTGGAAGATTTGTGATAAGAATCCATGGTGATTCTATCTCACTTCCAAACAAGAATTATAAGCTGTAGAAGCAATCCTTATGGATTTTTGGCGTTCAGCCTTGACCTTCGCAAAAGTTAGACATGTGCCAACGTATGTTGCGATGTCTGCTTTCATATTTGGCCATCAGTACAACTTCTTCAGATAAGATACATTTAATCAGAAATGACATGAATAGAATACTTAATCTTATGAGATTCCAACATGACTAAATCTCGAAATCCTCCATATTCAGGCCACCACAAATGACCTTTTAATCATTTAACACTATCGGCTCTCATTTCTAATGGTTCACATTAGCCGCGAACCCCCTTTTATTATCTATTTTATCCTTCTTACAAGCATCGGCTATTTTTAAATTGTTCGGACAAATTATTCTACACGGTCATTACTAAGGAGCACATCCTAATTGGTTCTTTATCGTTTCTACATAATGTGTCAGTATCTACATTCACCTTCCCTGATGAAATAAATATTATGATCATATTCATTCAAAAATTCTTTCTTCATATTTTCTAAGTTTTAGTTTCATCTCAACTATTATTTTTATCAGTGTTGCCCAGTCCGACGTTTAAAGCGTCGATAAATATTACAAGTAATTAAATAATAAATATTAAATTTTTATGAAACGAAAACGTAAAATTTTTAAATTTCTCAATTCGTCCAATTATGGAAAAATGTTCAAAGTAAATTTGAATTTAGTTAACACGATTTTTGTTGATTTATCAAAAAATAATTAATAAGATCCGTAAATGTTCGAAAAATCTTTATTTATACTTTGGTCAAAATTTTCTTAGTTGAAAAGCAAAAATTGTCGTTCCAAATTCCAAATCATGGTTTAAATGGTTTCCTCAATCCCTCTTAGGTTGTCTTGGGGTATACACAAACATATACTCCTAAGGGAGTTAAATGATCTGGGTATAAGGGAATGATTCCTTAAAAATCCTTGGATAAAATATTTGTCAAAACATATTTGCACTTTCTTTTTGGTATAACCCAAAGCCTTAATGTCTCTAATCTTTGAAGAGTCAATACAGATTCCAATACCATTAATCACATGGTCAAATAATGTAAATGATCAAATCTTTAAATCACATGATAAATACTCAGGGTACATGTTTTCACTGCTCGGCCAACGCAGGACAGTCTACAAATGATTACTAACTCCTTCTTATTCTTAGAAACAAACAGATGGTCCTTAATGATCACAAGAATGAATTTATCAAATTACAACCTACACACGTGATTCACCAAATTTATGGATGCTACATGTGCATTGGTCAATCCAAACGACATAACATGAAACTCATAATGTTCATTACGAGTTCTGGATGTAGTGATTAGAATAGATAATCTTATTTGCGGACGCGAAGTTGATGATAACCATGCCGCGGATCAAATTTTTTAATATATGCTAGAACCTTGTAAATGATCGAATAAATCTTTCATCTTGGGTAATGGATATCAATTTTGATCGTCAATTTACTTACTTCACGGTAATCAATAAATATATGGCATTATAATACCATAGCTCTTCATGATGACGAGCTCGGTAGAATAAAAGCTTTTTTCGACAACTCTCTCAGTTGCACGGTAAGTCTTTCGATTTGGATGGTGCTGAAGTACAGTGCACATGCCACAGGTGCAGCACCGGGAATATAATCAATACCAAATTCAACTTGCCTTATTGGCGGAAGTCTAGGTAATTCATCAACGAATACCTCAGAAAGTTTCAGATAGCAGGTACATCTTTTAATAAATTTACTTTAAGTTCTTTCTAAATTACAAGATCTATGACTAGTTCACATCCATTCATGGTATAATTTCAAGGCCAAATGCAGGATATGGTCACCCATCGAGAATTATTTAGATCACCTTTGATAATCAACATCTTAACTTTTAGGGGAATTCTACTCGAGTTCCCATGAATTAAGACAATGACATTATGTCATAATCGATCAATCCATTCTACTGGCACTATCAACTTTCCAATTTCATTACCGTTGATAAGATGTGAACTCCTCAAAAGACTAATAATAACTCAGAATCCTTCACAGATTCAAGGATATCTTGGAGACATATCTAACATTAAAAGAGTAAGGTCAACGCATAATTTACGCGAGATAATTTCAAATCAGATAAAGACGAAAACATTAACGAATATGAATATATCCCATGTTTTCATGATTTGAGTACGCATTCGAAAACACCTCGGATCGTTACCCATGTCATTCAAATGGAATCTAATCAAAAGAAAGGATAGGAACGTCGATACACTCAGTCGGGTATCAACACTCGGTAATTAGATACTTTTCCAAAGAATCTCACCATGAGAGAATTGGACAAGAAGGGGAGGTCAATTGTCAAATAAGACAATATCCACAGATGAGTAAATTCGATTCAGAAAAATAAATGGTACAGGCACATATGTAGGTGTCCCTAACAATATGTACCTACTTTGCACTTCTTGCAGATCTCATAAAAATTCAATCTTTCACAATTTCAAGGAAAATGTAATGTTTATTAACAATTTCATGGTGACTACTAATCAGCCTTGCATGGTCCCTTCCAAATTGTAAGTAGGCGCGCAACTATATACAATTTTAGGATTAACGATGCAATACACAGTTCGTCAAAATTTTGTCATCATGTTGAAAATAAAAACTAATTTCATGCTTAATTCTGGAATAAGAATCAAAATGAATTTACAGAGATGTTCTTCGTTATGGAAGCAATTAAGTTTTCCAAAGTGTTTCATAAACAACTTTATTTCGATAACGATTACTCATAAATCTCACTTTGAATAATCCATATGGTGACGAAAATTCAATTTTTATTAAGGGATATTGTTTTAACTTTATAAAAACAATGAGTGATCTGCAAAAAAGAGTGATGAAAAGTTGTTCACCAAGAACTAACTACAATATGATATGAAATGAGCTTTAGCCAAATAATCATGAGGTTCATGACCTCGATGGCACTCAAAAAGGATAATCCACAACGTAACTCAAATCGAGATGATTACTTGTTCAATGGTTGCATCACTAATGCGATCATTGATATGAGCTTAAACTCATATCCTTTTATCAACAAATAACCCTAAAACATGAAGCAAAATACCAAATTATTTGGCAAAAACAGTATTATGTGGTATGTTTGTGTTTGTGTGCACTTGTGTAGGTAAGAAGATACATTTTCAAGCAAACAAGGAAAAATCAAGCTCAAATGGATGAAAAAGACAAAAGAGGATCAAAAGTGACAAGACTTTGAAGTTCAAGGACCTATCTTGACAAGTTATGAAAGTTGAAGGACTTAAAGTGCAAATTATGAAAAGTCAAGATTCAAGTCAAACCTGGTCAACTATTAAGTCAACTCAGTCAAAGGGCCATTTTGTACAAATTATGGAAGTTAAAGGACCAAAAATGTCAAAGGAATGAAGATCCTAGCTTGAAACAAGAATCTGCCAAGACAAGGGGCTTGTTTTGCCAAGTTTGGAAAGCTGTTAAAGTTTAATCCATGTGATAGAGAGTTCAACCAATGGGAAAAGAGAATACGCCTCACACGGATCACCACATAAGCCCACTATCACCGCCATTCATTTAATATCATATCTCAACAGTGTAATCTGTGTGACATGTTCTCAACGAATAAAAAGATGACACGTGTCATCTTCTTCACAAAGAAAATTTCCAGAATCGGGATTGAGATTGAAGCCGTTTCATGAGAAGATCAAAACACCAAACTTGCTCAATTTGGGAAGACGAATTCAACGGTGCATATTAATTAGCAAATCATCCATTAAATCAAGAATCCCCAATTCAGTGTTCATACCTGAAAATGCAATTGAGCAGATTATTCCACGTGGCAAGCTGGAATTGGCACTGACACGTCACCAACCCCAACTAATTCTCCTCTCATGCCTATAAATAGGGAGATTGTACTTCATTTCTTGGAGTAGCCTAATTTTGTAAAAACACCTAGTTCTTATTTTCCCTTTCCTTTTCCCTCATTCTACCCTAACTACTCAAGAGTCTGACAAACTCTTGAGTTAGTTAGTTAGTTGGTAGCTTGTAACCACTTTTGTAACAGAATTCATTCAATAAATTTCAAATTCAATTTTCCCGCCAATTCTGTTCTTCAAGTTACTGCTCATTACCTGCTATTGTGTGATCTTATTGTTGCTGTTGAGTGTTTGATATGATCAACCATTGATCATAGCTTACATTGGTGAAGTTTTGTAGCTGTTTGATCAGAATTCAAGTGTTTCCATTGTTCATGAAGTTTTCAAGCAGTTTTATGATTCCTAGATGATTTGTAGCTGTTGATTGTTGATTAAAGTGTTCCCTAGTGATAAGGTGGTGGTTATCACTAGGGCAAGAGAGCTCAGCGCTCCTCTTCTTCCCAAAGGATATCTACATTAGGTTCTATAGCTCTTATTTCTGATTCCACTCAAGTGCAATTGCCATGCTCATTTTCCTAGTGTAGAATTTGATTGATTGCATGATTAAAGCTGATTAGTTGAGTTGTGTAGTGATTCTAGGCCTGTGTAGTTTAAGTGTAGTGATTGTAGCTTATCAGCTTGATTCTTAGCCTGTTTTCAGCTTTCATAAGATTTGCTATTCATTGTGAGTTTAAGTAGTGCTCTACTCTTGTTTCTTGCTTGTACACCTTGCATTTTGACTGCTAAATTGACATTGCTATAGCCTTTTACTCAGCTCACACTTGTGCTCAAAAACCTTTCACAAAATCTTATAAAAAGATCAGCAAGGGTGTTTGGCAATAGGATTTAAACATAATCATTGTGAGATTTGTAGGGATCTAGTTGTTACAAGTTAGAATTTCAGCCTGTTTTAGTCTTGTATGAGCAATTTGAGTTCAACTTTTCTGATATTTTGCACACATAAGACTTTAGCTCACTTTTTGTGTTCTTAGACTTTGTGCATCAGTTTTCCAAACTAGCATTTTCAGAACTTGCAATTTTCAAATCATTCTAGTGACTTTGTTTGTGAATCATTTTCCCTCAAATCTTTTTCTATATCTCAAGCAACATTTAAAGTTTCTGTGTTAGTGAGGAATCTCTACAGTTTTCATAAATAAGCCAGTTAATAGCTTTTTAGTTCAGTCAAGGCTAAGTGATTTTTCTGTGATAATCTAGTGCACTGTTTTCTCATATCTCTTAATCTAGTTCACAAAAGTCTTGATTTTCTTTCACAAAAACGTTTAACTAGTGTTGAATATTGAATTTTGAAAGTTTGAGCTTTTTCATAAAATTGGTCAACGCCTGGTCAACATAAGCTCATTTGAGCTTATTTCAGTTTTCTAGCTCATTTCTGGACGAAATTGGTTCTAGTTTGATTTTCCCTGCTTTAAATCAAGTTCTTATTCAGTTTCTTTACAAAAATCAAGTTGTGACTGTTTGGAATAAGCTGTAGCTTAATTTGTGCTTATCAATAAGCACTCATTTGCTTATTTTTGATTCTTAGCTTATTTCCTTGAACGCACGTTGCTTATTTTGGATTAGAAGTATTTTGCAATTTGAATCACTAGATTTGGTTCATTAATAAGCTCAGACTAGCTTATTTTGTTGCTTAGCCCGTTTTTGTTAATAATAGTTTTCTTAATTGCACTTTGGTCCTTTCATTTCTATTAGTTTTAATCTCAGGCCAAACTTCCTAATTTTCTGGATTTTGCTAGGTTTAGTCCTTTACTTTTGTAATTAGTTAAAATCAGTTTGTTAAGTTTGTTGGTTTGTTACTATTTGGTTAGTTAGTTATCAATTTTACAAGTTTGGTCCTTATAGTTAACAGTTTTGCATTTTTAGTCCCTAAAGTTGTTAGAATTTAATTTTCAAGCATTTAATTTTCCTAGAATTTACATTTTCAGTCCTCTTAGTTTTATATTTTGCATTTTAGGTTTTACTTGAATAAAAACGTGGTAATTGCAATCTGTTTTACATATAAGTAGTTTAATATTTTTCATTTTTAAATAGTGTTGTTTGAATTAGCAATAGATTACCAAGCAAGCTTGAACAACCAAGAACAATAATAAATCTGATATTGATTGGACTTTCTATTGGTTAAGAACTGAGAAAACGAACTTGCATTATATTACATTTCAAATGGCGCCTCTGCCGGTTCTTTGACTACACGAGAGACTATCGATTGACGGTTTTCATTGGCTTTTGGGATCCGTTCATTTTGTGAACGTTATTTTTACGTATCATAAATCAAAAACAAATAAAAAATCAAAAATATAAAAATATATAAAAACTAAAAAATTAACAAAACAATTCTTTTCCTAAAGAATTGACCAAAAAAATTAAAAAATCCAAAAAGCAATCTTTTTCCTAAGAGATTGCACCCAAAAATATATATTATTGGATTCTCTCGGTTTTTTATGTACATATAGTATTTTCTTTTAAAAAAACTCATAAATACAAAAATATTTTCCATATATTATTATAAGTAAATACGTATACGTATAAGAACAATCAATCTACATATCTTCCATAAGTATTGCCGAGGCAATACACCGTGTTGAGGGGCGTTCCGGTCCTTGACACGCGTATCGATCAAACAAAATAAAGCAAGAATAGATAAATACTCTCAATAAGCAACAATTCGAAGAATACGAACATTTAAGTGAATAGAAAGGCGATGTGCTATAAAATGCCATCTAAGGGTCAATAGGTACTTAAGTGCTTCGCGCCACCTAACCCCCCGTTCACTTGGGAGTATTCTAAGAAGGAAGGCTTCATTGAGGGTCTTGCACCCAAAGTAGTAATACATATATTGTTATTTTCTTGTGGATATTTAATATTGAAACTCGAAGAGGATAATCCATTTCTCTTCAAAGTCACACGAGAGCTTCTCTCTCATTCCTCGTATTGAGTTGCATGCTCACTCGCGGGCGTGCACAAATACCGATTGGTGTACAACCTCTTCCTCCGAAAAGGAAGAAAAAGAGAAAGAGTAAGACCACCACCGTCCACCAAGCCGATCACGAGAATCGTGCTTTGTCACCACCACAAGAAGCCATGGCTATTGATAATCGTACTTTGTATGAACGTATGCAATCCAACATTCATGGATATGTTAGTGCCATTAAGATTCCCGACTTTCCCGCTAACACATTTGAGCTACATACATCTATGATCAATATGGTTTCTTCATCACCTTTCTTTGGAAAACAAAATGAGGATCCCCATGCTCACCTTAAGAGATTCCTTTCACTTTGCAATACCATTAAGCATAATGGGGTTCCACCTGAGGTCATTAGATTGATGTTAGTGTCATTTTCCTTAGATGGGAGTGCTAAGCATTGGTTAGACACCCAACCACCCGATAGTATCACCACATGGGATGATTTTACCACTAAGTTTTTGAACAAATTCTTTCCTCCACAAAAGACTATGGTTTTGAGGAATTTAATTATGGGCTTTACACAAAAACCTAGTCAATCCTTTAGTGATGCTTGGGAAGAGTATAGTGAGTTGTTGAGGCGATGCCCTAACCATGGAATGGATGATCTAAGCCAAATCAATACCTTCTATAATGGCCTTAAACCTCACCACCAAGATTCACTAAATGCTTCCGCGGGAGGGAGTATTCTTTTCAAGACATACCACGAGGCTTTGAACATTATTGAGACTAAGGCAATGGTTCAAACAAACAATCCATTTGAAGAAAAGGTTCATGTCATCCAAAACACTTCTCAAACTCCTTGTGAAATACAACTTCTTAAAGAGATCCTTCAACAAGTCAAACAAGGACAAGAAATTACTCAAGGCATGTTTCAAGATTTTAAGAGCATGACATTGAACAATTCCTCAAATAATGTGAATGCCATCACCATTTCTTGTGTTACTTGTGGAGGCCCCCATTCTTATGAACAATGTGACAAGGTGCAAGGGTATCAAGGGGAATGCTATGCTTATCAAGAGGAACACCGTGAACACTTCAAGCCTAACATCAATCCAAATAACCTTTCTTACAAATCCCAAAATTACCTTACTCCACCCGGCTTCCCACCCCAACCACCCACCCAAATTCCACAAAATCCTCCTCAAATTTTAGCAAGGAATCAAGGGCAAAGACAACCATACCAAGGAAATAACTACAACGCACCCAATCAATTTCAACCTCAAGCAAATACCTTTTATCCACCAAATCAAGGATTTAACTCCCAACCTTTACCTTTCCAACCTCAAGGTTTTCAAGGTTATGTGCCACAAGAGTTTAACACAATGGATCTTTTGCAAAAGATGAATCAAGAGAATGAAAGGTAATTCCAAGCTATAGAAAAGAAAATGAATGACCAATTCAATAAGGTTTTAATGGCGGTAACTCAAAGACCACAAGGGGCTTTACCTTCCAACACACAAACAAACCCTAGGGCCAATGTTAATGCTATTTCAACAAGGAGTGGTACAACAACAAAGGATCCTTCACCTCCTAAACCTACTCTTGTTCAACCCACTAGTGCTCCTACTTGTGACAAGCCCTCTACTTCTACTTCACCACCTCAAAATGCTCCCATTTCTCCAATTTCAAAGCCTATTCATGAAGTACTCAATAAGGAAAATCCTTCATCCACACCTCAACCACAACCAAAACCAAGTCTTCCTTATCCCTCAAGATTGAGAAAAGAAAAGCTTAAGAACAAGGATGATATCCAAGTTTCTAACTTTTTGAGGATGTTCAAGCAACTTAACATCAATATCTCCTTTGCGGAAGCCTTAGCCAATATGCCTAAGTTTGCTAAGATGATTAAGGACTTGCTTTCTAACAAGGAAAGATTGGTGGATTTGCCTAATGCTTCTTTGAATGAAAATTGCTCCGCGGTTTTGCTTAAGAAGTTGCCTACTAAGCTTGGAGATCCGGGGAGATTTTTGATTCCTTGCAATTTCCCGGGGGTGGAAAATTGTATGGCTTTAGCGGATTTAGGGGCAAGCATAAATCTTATGCCATTATCGGTTTGGAAGAGACTTTCACTTCCCGAGCTTACTCCTACTAAGATGACTCTTGAGTTGGCTAACCGTACTATAGCATATCCGGTGGGAATTGCGGAGGATGTTTTTGTTGGGGTTGATAGATTTACATTTCCCGCGGATTTTGTGGTGGTTGATTATGATGTGGATCCTAGAGTGCCTTTGATTGTTGGTAGGCCATTTTTGAGGACGGGTCGTACTTTAATCGATGTGGCGGAAGGAGAACTTACAATGCGGGTAGGAGACGAGAGAGTTGTGTTTAACATGGGAAAGTTGTCCAAAAAGTCTAATGAGCCCGAAGCGGTAAAACATATTGATGTTGTGCATGAGGAGGAAACACAAGATGATCTCCTTGATGAAGTTTGTGATGAGTACTTTTATGAAGCTTGCTCAAGTGGAGACTTTGATTACCATCATATTGAGACCATTGCTTCCATTACTTCCTCCTTGGATTTTCATGAACCTCAAGAGCTAAACTTTAGTGAAATTCCATATGACACCCCACTTTTCCACCATACTAATCACTTTGATGAGGACTTAAGTAATGAGGGATCTTTTCTTTGTGATTCACCAACATATGATGACTATAGTGATGATGAGCGTTCTACTTTTGACTCTCCATTTGTCGATGATCATACTTCCTTTGGTTTTGAGGGATCACCCATCTTTGATAGACCAATCTATGATGTTTATGGTGATGAGGAGGATTCTATCATTGATGAGAGTGATGAGTTTTTATTGGAGGATATATCTTTTGAGTATACTCTTGGTTATCTTGATGAGGAGGGGGACATACTCTATCTAGAATCTTTATTGCTTGAAGATCCTTTACCTTCTTTGTCCACCCAAACCTTTTTACAACCAATCACTTCACAACCTTTCTCTCACCATGTGAACTACAAAGGAGAGTCTTTTAAGGCAATCAACACTTGTTGTTTTCCCATCAAGGAACGGATTTTTGATCCTGGCATAGATCTTGCTAAACCATCTCAGTATCCACCTGATGCAACAAAAGGAACCCTTGTGAAAGATTTGAGAACTTTACACCATCACCTGGGGAAGAACATATGGGAAACCATTTTAGAGAATTATACCTCATTCTTTTCACCATTGCTTGGGAAGCTAGTTGTTGAATTGTGTTATAAGTGGGAGGGTAATTATGTATTTGATCCTGGAGGATATTTATGGAGTTTTGATAAATGAACACTTGTTTTACCTCATCATGGAGATTTTTCTTAAAAAGGGCAAAAATTTTCTTCTCCATGATAGGTTTTAGACACTTTTAAGTGTGGGACGAGTCGAGCTAGAGACTCATTAACTCAAGCATCGTATAACTAGGTTTAGAGTGTTGTAGGTTCATAATAAAGGCATAGATTTGGAGATAAGTGTAGGGGAGACCTTCTTTTGTCTTCATGTTTGTTTGTAGGGTTGCTCACTCATCTCATGCTTTGGAGCTTATGGAGGAGGCCCTTGTATCCGGTTCACTTCGTTACTTTAGTGAATTTTCATTGACACCTTGTGCTTCAACATGATTTCACTAATAGTAGTCCTTTCCTTAACTTGGGTTAAGCAAAGTCTATTCATTGTCATAAGTGTAGGGGAAGTTTTTATACTTCCATGCTCTTAAACATTGAGGACAATGTTTAGCTTAAGTGTAGGGGGGTCTTTTATCGAAGTGACCTTACCTAGAACTTGTCATTGTCTTGCATGATAACATGAAAAAAATGAATTTTAAACATTTTTCAAATTTTTGATCTACTTTGGCCACCAAAAATATGCATTCATGATTTTTGCATCAATCATTTTTCATTTGCATAACACATTTGCATTGTATATATTTCTTCTTTTATTTTTCATCAAAAATATATAAAAAGAGAAAAAATATAATAAAACATGGTTTTAACAAGTTGAGATTTCTTTGATATATTAGGCCCGCCATGGATATTTTGACTCAACCCGAGTTTGCTTATCTTAGCATTCTCTAGCTAGTATCCTTAACCATGTAGTCCTTCATTGGTCTATTAGGCTAAGCTTCCACCAATTTCATTCTTTGAAATTTTAAATTTGTGGAGAATGGGAAATGATAGAGTTGAAGCAAGTGTAAAAGGGCTAGATAGACTTCATGGCAATTGCTTGTGGTTAAACCCTTCTCTTCTCGACCTCTATTTTCTTCGCATGTATATAATTGTTAATAAATAATCAAGTACGGTTTTAATTGGTTCGTAATCTCTTATGCATTTTTGGCTAATCATTTATGGTTGATATGAGTACGTCTTAAGATTCTAAGTTAGCACGTTTTATGTGTACTAGACTTATGTCATGCTCCATATTTAGCGGGTGTTTTTCCTTTTCTTCTTTTCAAATTTCTTGGTGAGGAATAAAGAAAAATAAGAGCGGCTTATGAAAAAAAAATGAGTGGCTAGAAAAAAAAAAGAAGAAAAAAAAAAAAATAAAAAATAATGCAAGACTCCCAAGAGGGGCAGTGTGGTGTTAATTATAGTGACTATTGAGTTCCAATATTACCTTGACGGGTTGCGGGGATTCAATAGATTGCTCCAATCCAATATTACCTTGACGGGTTGCGGGGTTGAAGATCCAAAATCTCAAAAAGATGCGGATGTAAATTATTGCGTGAGTTTTATTTTTCTTTCCTTAGCGAGTGTGTAGTTACTTATGAAAGCATGACATGAGTGATTCTCTTAGACACTAATGGAACACCCAAATACCTAATAGGTAAAATGCCCTCCGAGAAAGGCATAACCATCTTAATCTCATCCTTAACCTCATTAGGAGTATTACAAAAAAATACATTACTTTTGGCCATACTAGGAAACAGCCCTGAAGACATAGTGAACTCATCAAGACCACGTCTAAGAATGGAAGCAGAGACTAAATCAGCATGGCTCAACATCAAAAGGTCATCAGCAAAAAATAAACTCGAAATTTTCAAATATTGACAACCTGAATGATACTTAAATCTCCTATCCCTCCTAATTTGTCTTTTAACCATAAGATTCAAAACCTCCATAACTAAAGTAAACAAATAAGGCGATATAGGATCACCCTGCCTAAGCCCTCTCTTAGCTTTAAAGAAACCATGAGTCTCCCCATTAACAGAAACAGAGAAGGAGGCAGTTTTTATTAAGGGATATTGTTTTAACTTTATAAAAACAATGAGTGATCTGCAAAAAAGAGTGATGAAAAGTTGTTCACCAAGAACTAACTACAATATGATATGAAATGAGCTTTAGCCAAATAATCATGAGGTTCATGACCTCGATGGCACTCAAAAAGGATAATCCACAACGTAACTCAAATCGAGATGATTACTTGTTCAATGGTTGCATCACTAATGCGATCATTGATATGAGCTTAAACTCATATCCTTTTATCAACAAATAACCCTAAAACATGAAGCAAAATACCAAATTATTTGGCAAAAACAGTATTATGTGGTATGTTTGTGTTTGTGTGCACTTGTGTAGGTAAGAAGATACATTTTCAAGCAAACAAGGAAAAATCAAGCTCAAATGGATGAAAAAGACAAAAGAGGATCAAAAGTGACAAGACTTTGAAGTTCAAGGACCTATCTTGACAAGTTATGAAAGTTGAAGGACTTAAAGTGCAAATTATGAAAAGTCAAGATTCAAGTCAAACCTGGTCAACTATTAAGTCAACTCAGTCAAAGGGCCATTTTGTACAAATTATGGAAGTTAAAGGACCAAAAATGTCAAAGGAATGAAGATCCTAGCTTGAAACAAGAATCTGCCAAGACAAGGGGCTTGTTTTGCCAAGTTTGGAAAGCTGTTAAAGTTTAATCCATGTGATAGAGAGTTCAACCAATGGGAAAAGAGAATACGCCTCACACGGATCACCACATAAGCCCACTATCGCCGCCATTCATTTAATATCATATCTCAACAGTGTAATCTGTGTGACATGTTCTCAACGAATAAAAAGATGACACGTGTCATCTTCTTCACAAAGAAAATTTCCAGAATCGGGATTGAGATTGAAGCCGTTTCATGAGAAGATCAAAACACCAAACTTGCTCAATTTGGGAAGACGAATTCAACGGTGCATATTAATTAGCAAATCATCCATTAAATCAAGAATCCCCAATTCAGTGTTCATACCTGAAAATGCAATTGAGCAGATTATTCCACGTGGCAAGCTGGAATTGGCACTGACACGTCACCAACCCCAACTAATTCTCCTCTCATGCCTATAAATAGGGAGATTGTACTTCATTTCTTGGAGTAGCCTAATTTTGTAAAAACACCTAGTTCTTATTTTCCCTTTCCTTTTCCCTCATTCTACCCTAACTACTCAAGAGTCTGACAAACTCTTGAGTTAGTTAGTTAGTTGGTAGCTTGTAACCACTTTTGTAACAGAATTCATTCAATAAATTTCAAATTCAATTTTCCCGCCAATTCTGTTCTTCAAGTTACTGCTCATTACCTGCTATTGTGTGATCTTATTGTTGCTGTTGAGTGTTTGATATGATCAACCATTGATCATAGCTTACATTGGTGAAGTTTTGTAGCTGTTTGATCAGAATTCAAGTGTTTCCATTGTTCATGAAGTTTTCAAGCAGTTTTATGATTCCTAGATGATTTGTAGCTGTTGATTGTTGATTAAAGTGTTCCCTAGTGATAAGGTGGTGGTTATCACTAGGGCAAGAGAGCTCAGCGCTCCTCTTCTTCCCAAAGGATATCTACATTAGGTTCTATAGCTCTTATTTCTGATTCCACTCAAGTGCAATTGCCATGCTCATTTTCCTAGTGTAGAATTTGATTGATTGCATGATTAAAGCTGATTAGTTGAGTTGTGTAGTGATTCTAGGCCTGTGTAGTTTAAGTGTAGTGATTGTAGCTTATCAGCTTGATTCTTAGCCTGTTTTCAGCTTTCATAAGATTTGCTATTCATTGTGAGTTTAAGTAGTGCTCTACTCTTGTTTCTTGCTTGTACACCTTGCATTTTGACTGCTAAATTGACATTGCTATAGCCTTTTACTCAGCTCACACTTGTGCTCAAAAACCTTTCACAAAATCTTATAAAAAGATCAGCAAGGGTGTTTGGCAATAGGATTTAAACATAATCATTGTGAGATTTGTAGGGATCTAGTTGTTACAAGTTAGAATTTCAGCCTGTTTTAGTCTTGTATGAGCAATTTGAGTTCAACTTTTCTGATATTTTGCACACATAAGACTTTAGCTCACTTTTTGTGTTCTTAGACTTTGTGCATCAGTTTTCCAAACTAGCATTTTCAGAACTTGCAATTTTCAAATCATTCTAGTGACTTTGTTTGTGAATCATTTTCCCTCAAATCTTTTTCTATATCTCAAGCAACATTTAAAGTTTCTGTGTTAGTGAGGAATCTCTACAGTTTTCATAAATAAGCCAGTTAATAGCTTTTTAGTTCAGTCAAGGCTAAGTGATTTTTCTGTGATAATCTAGTGCACTGTTTTCTCATATCTCTTAATCTAGTTCACAAAAGTCTTGATTTTCTTTCACAAAAACGTTTAACTAGTGTTGAATATTGAATTTTGAAAGTTTGAGTTTTTTCATAAAATTGGTCAACGCCTGGTCAACATAAGCTCATTTGAGCTTATTTCAGTTTTCTAGCTCATTTCTGGACGAAATTGGTTCTAGTTTGATTTTCCCTGCTTTAAATCAAGTTCTTATTCAGTTTCTTTACAAAAATCAAGTTGTGACTGTTTGGAATAAGCTGTAGCTTAATTTGTGCTTATCAATAAGCACTCATTTGCTTATTTTTGATTCTTAGCTTATTTCCTTGAACGCACGTTGCTTATTTTGGATTAGAAGTATTTTGCAATTTGAATCACTAGATTTGGTTCATTAATAAGCTCAGACTAGCTTATTTTGTTGCTTAGCCCGTTTTTGTTAATAATAGTTTTCTTAATTGCACTTTGGTCCTTTCATTTCTATTAGTTTTAATCTCAGGCCAAACTTCCTAATTTTCTGGATTTTGCTAGGTTTAGTCCTTTACTTTTGTAATTAGTTAAAATCAGTTTGTTAAGTTTGTTGGTTTGTTACTATTTGGTTAGTTAGTTATCAATTTTACAAGTTTGGTCCTTATAGTTAACAGTTTTGCATTTTTAGTCCCTAAAGTTGTTAGAATTTAATTTTCAAGCATTTAATTTTCCTAGAATTTACATTTTCAGTCCTCTTAGTTTTATATTTTGCATTTTAGGTTTTACTTGAATAAAAACGTGATAATTGCAATCTGTTTTACATATAAGTAGTTTAATATTTTTCATTTTTAAATAGTGTTGTTTGAATTAGCAATAGATTACCAAGCAAGCTTGAACAACCAAGAACAATAATAAATATGATATTGATTGGACTTTCTATTGGTTAAGAACTGAGAAAACGAACTTGCATTATATTACATTTCAATCATTAAGATGAAATAATAAAAGATAGATAACATCGATAAATGTAGATTTTAGCAATCAAAGATAGTCTTCTCATTAATCACAAAGAAGTCAAAATTGTACCGTAACACATTACGTGTCACCATGTCATACAATTCCAAGGACTCATCCTACCAACTGATGTCTCAGTTAAGTTAGGGATTTTAAAAGATATTATAATGAATACAAATCTACATGAGTCATTAGGTGTTCCACCTGTCCCGGAAGATCCATCGGTCCCAATTTAGAAGAAGATTTCTTCAATTTATTTCTTGGACACTAGGCATCCTCGTCATTAGACAATGGTTTAGGAACAACCCTTAACACGAACCAACAATCATTTAAAAACTTATAATTCAACCACATGACTCAACGACTTCCTCTTAACAATCTCGTATTCCATACGAGTTAAATTTGACTTTATTCAAGTTTCAACCAACTTATACTCAATACGACATCCTACCTCATTCTCCTTTACTTTCAACCTTATTCTTAGACCTTGAAAGGGCAATAAAAGCTCGATATGAACAACACTTAATTTCCAATCCTATAGCTCATACAACAATAGTTATCAAATGAGTCACTAGTATGAAATGACTCACACATTCAATTAGACTTCTCGGAAAGGTACAAGTGGCATGAGGCTTTTGGGTAAAGGCTCCAATGACAGCCTCAAGTGCAACATTCACCCTTTTGATTTCAAATTTAAGAATTGGGTTACACCGAATCAGATGACACCTTTCTAGGTGATAAGGTTTTGTCAAACTCCACTCAATAAGGAAAGATCGTCATGACATCGATATCAGATTTAAGCTCGCCAATTCTTCTTCAAGATCATAATCAACTAATATCAACATTTCTATGAATATCAACCATTTTGTTGGGATCATAAACATCCACAACTTGGTTTAGATCTAGAATAGCTAGATTTCCTACATGAATAGCTTCGATTGATTTGCTAGGGGAGTTAGGGTTCCTTGTGACAATCTACGTCGTATAAATATCTCGTATAAGTATTAAAATAATTATCAAACAATCATGTAATCAAATTACAACATACATACATACATATATATATATATATATATATATATATATATATATATATATATATATATATATATATATATATATATATATATATATATATATATATATATATATATATATATATATATATATATATATATATATATATATATATATATATATATATATATATATAATCCAAGTTATATATATATATATATATATATATATATATATATATATATATATATATATATATATATATATATATATATATATATTAAAATAACACTTCTCAGTCTGGCCTTGTCTGTAACTCGGGAATTCTTCGGCACCGTTATAGTCAAAAGATTTTTTAACATTTTACTCAAAACATTTATTTAAAACTATTTATGGTTAAAATTTTTTGAAATGTTTTATTCAAAACTTTGGTTTTAAAAATCTTTCGTTCTCTATAACGAGAGCTCTGGTACCAAACTGTAACACCCCCAAATATTCATATTTCCAAGCAACGGAAGAGTTGTTGGTGTTACAGGATAGTACATTATTCAAATCATAGACAACGCTTAAAAATCGTGTCATTTAATAATAAAGCATTTTCCATTCATGAATATCAAATTTACATAGGTCCTCAGGTCATAATATGTCATACAAATTTACAAAACATTTGAATGGAAATTTTATTTGAATGCGGGCCATAAATTCTTGTCGTCTTCTCGAGAATTACCTTCAAGTACCTGGGATAAAACATCTTAAAAAGTCAGTGAAACGCCGAGTGAATTCATAGAGTTTAATAAAAAAAACCATTAATATATCACCGGTATATAATTATTACCGAAAATCATTTTGTACAAATCTTTCTCTTAGGCTATAAAATAGGCCAAAGACATTTTATACAAATCTTTGTCGTAAATCATAATATAGGCTTTTGCCTTCAAAACCATTATACGAACCATTGTCGCAAAAACATCATACAATACGTTTTATAACGTTGTATAGTGTTAAATAAAAACCGTTATATGAAAATGGTTATGTAAAACCAAAACACGAACATAATATCCGTAATAAGACCCCGTATTGCTAGTCAGGCAATATATTATAATTCAATGCGTATAACAGTATTTTCGTTATTGGATTATTATAAGCCGCATGACATTGTTACCTTACTATAACAAACAACAAGTAGCTAACCCGTAATTCCTTTGCCCATCTAAAAAGCGTGTCGTCACAATAATCACGCTTATATAAATCTTCTCATACATAAATTCGCTTACCAATCAATGTGGCATGACGGGGATCAACCGTCAAGGCGCGAACTGGGGTGATCTTCCCCAAAATAGTAATATTATATGCATAAGCTACTACCAAATCCCGGTAGTTCACAATTCATGCTAATGGGACTTTTAGTGACATAACCTAACTAAAAATAATCCATCTCATTTCATTCATCGGGTCATATAATCATTCGGGTCCATATCATTAAGCATACAATCGGGACAACTGGTGTCCTATTTTTATTATAACTAACATGTTATCTCCCTCGCGGAATGTAAAACATTTCATAAAACATTTAAAAGAGTGCGAGGCTATGAACTCACCTTGGTGTGGGAAGGCGGGTTATCGGCAATTAGGATGTATAGTACGTGCCTCGATCATGGGAAACCTAGACAAATAATACTCGGTCTTAGGCTATGCCCAATAACTTTATATAAAGTTGTTATGTATATGTAATGATGTCATAACATGATGATCAAGTGGGGTTTTATTACCTTACAACATTATTAGTTGCAAAGTATTAGTTAACTTCGACTTATCATACTAGTTACACTAGTTTTAACTCATTTACACATTAGGGCCCAATAAGCCCATTAAGAGTCTAATATAATTTTATTAGTCCATTTATCTTTTTAAGACTAGGCCCATACTCATATGTTGGGCCCAATTGGGTTAAGCGCATGAGTAAGTCCATTAGTGTTAAGCCAAACTAGTTGGGCTAATGGTCCAATAAGGCTACTTTGGCTCATTATGGTCCATAAGTTATAAAGCTCGGGTTTATTGGTTTTTACTTGTCAAATGTGTTTACATATCAGTATATGAGTTATAAAAATGTTACATTAGACGGGTCCGACCGTCTAAGTTTTATTTGGGGAAAACGTTAATCTTTCGGTTTTAGCCGAAAAGGCGTAAAACTTATATATAGTTTTATAACTTTAGAAAACTTTTGAGTTTGTGCTTTTATAAAATGCCAAGTTTATTTATTTTAGTATATAACTCTTTTATAATACTTATTATTAGTTAGTGGGTTTTATGTATTTATTTTATAATAATATTACTTGAGTGCTCATTATATATTATAAATAATTTTATTTACAAATCTGATTATCAAAGTCTATTCCATCATTTTTACCATATCTTGAGTTCTACAAAGAGATAGAAGCTCAAATTTGAGCAGCACAAACTACATGATATGTGCTACAAATAACTTCTGTATAGCTACTTCTCAATCATCCTCTAAGTATTCCTAATAATTCGTCATAAACAAACTCTATAGATTTATACCTCAATAGTATTTTGATCATATTTTGCTCATTTTAATGATTCCATTGAGTGGCCAACTCATAACATATGTAAAAATCATATATCTAATTGTATATTTAATAATCCAAGCCATTTTACCAAGTGATCATATGGTTACTTACTATTTTATACAACGTATGAATCTAATCAAGATTTTATCATCTTTACTTGTTGATTTTTAATCTTTTTAACCAAATCTATTAACACAAAATCCCTACATAATATTTTGATCATCATTCATCATCATATACATATACATTTTTAAAGAAAATACATGATTACATTTAAAAAATAATAAGATGATAGAAGAAATGATCTTGTTACCAACCAATATAGTGAAAGGTTAAGAACAAGACTTGGTTTTTGATAACCAATCTCATGAAATATCAAGACCACCTTCAAGATCACCAAGTATATGAAACACCTTGAGAAAATCAGCCCTAAACTCCTTTAGAAACTTCTTTTTAGTTGTTAGGATCACCTCAAATCACCATGTCTTCATTGGGTTTTCATCTTATGCAAGTTATACACAAGATTTATGGTAGAAGTTTGATCAATGGTGGTGTTTGATGATGGTAAATGGGACGGTAAGGGGAGGGAGTAGAGAGAGATTTGTGAGTTGTTTCTTGGTTTGCATGTATGCAAATGGCTTAACTTAGTTAGTTTTGTGGTTTATGTATGCACTAAGGACAAGTGTCCTTAGTGTTATGTAAACTTGACACCTCTTTGGTGTGTTGGCTAAGCCTTGGCCGCCCATAGTGGGGATGGGACAAGTGTCCCACTTGTCTCATCTCCACTAATTTACGGGTACTCTTCGATTCTAGTTTCCTCGATTTACGTGCCCTAGGGTCGTTTTACGAAAAACGTTTTTATAAATTATGAATCTACGACACAAAACGATTCTAATAAAATTTGTCTCATCAAAAACGAAGCACAAAAGCGTAAATACGTAAACCTAGGGTTCCTGGTTTAATCGTAAAAGACGCTAAATTATGCACGTAAGTCCTAATTTCTTCTCGTAAATTTGTGAGTTTATGAACCAACACAAATTAAAATTCCAAAATAATATTCGAGAATAAACTTATTTCCTGAAATGTCGGACTGTCACAAAGACGGTGTATGTAAACGTAAGCACGTAACGTAGAGTTCTCCGGTTTAGACGTAGTCGATACTACTTTAAGACGTAAACCCTAATTTCTTCCCAAATATGAGTGAGTTCATAAATTAACAATAAAATAATGATTTTAAATAATACTTGAGAACAAAATATCGACCTCAAATTAACGGATTGTCACAAAGGAGTTCATAAAAATGGCCCGTGGTTGATTAGAAACGTACCTATTTTCTTGAACACATGGTTGCCTACTACTAATTTCCAAAAGGCGGAGACCAAGAATGCACCGGTGTGGGTTAAACTTTATCATGTGCCGACTGTTGCTTATTCCGAGGTTGGTCTTAGTCTTATCACTACCAAAATTGGTACTCCTATTATGCTATATTCTTATACGAGTAATATGTGTGCTAACTCATGGGGTCGTAACACTTATGCTCGTGCGCTTATTGAGGTTTCAGCTGATGTTGAGTTACTAGAATCGATGGTAATTATTGTTCCTAAAGGTCGTGATCAAGGTCATTCTTTGGTTACGATTGATATCGAGTACGAATGGAAACCACCTAGATGCTCTACATGCTTGATTTTTGATCATATTAATGATAGGTTCCCGAACATGCCCAAGGAAGTGGTCGCTCATGCTACTAGTGTTGTGGTAGATGATGGGTTTGAGGTGGTTAAGAATAAGAAGAATAAGGGTAAGAAGAAGCAACCACAAGTTGAAGGTATCAAGTTAACTAAACCGGCTCTTAATCTTCAGTTTCGTAATGTTGAGAGGGGCGAGACCTCTAAAGCTACGGGTCAGAACCCTAAGAAGGCAGCTCCTATGCTTAAGAAGGGTTTCATGAATAACAAAGCCTCAAGTTTTGTAGCTAAGACTAATTATAAGGAGAAGAGTTCTCATAATTCTTTTAGTGCTCTTTGGGATAAGATAGATGATGGTACAGATTGGGAGGATGGTTTTAACACCAAGGAAGATGTGGTTAATACTAGTGATAGTGAGGTTGAAGAAGTCATATTGATTCATGATCGACATGGTTCTCGTCAGCCTGATGTTCGTTCTAAGTATTAGTCTTGATGTCATTCTACTTTCATTGTTCATGCACCTTTAGGTGGTTTTTTCCTATTGGTGTTATTTGTTTTGTAATTGTTTAGTAGGATCATATGGCATGTCATATGATATAGTGGTTGTTCAAGATTTTGCTTGAGGTTAATGTAGCATTGCAACTACATTCCATTGTACTTCAACGCTTTTGGGAATATATTTTACCGGGGTTTTCCCCTTTACCCAAAAAAAGAAAAATTTCCACCAAAATAAACATCTACTTCTATAGATTTTGTTTGAATCTGTTGATGCTTTTTATCTACCATTTGGAACTACTTGGTATCAATATGTAAATGTATGCTATAAAGGAAATAATGCATGTCTAATTGAATCATATGCCTTTAATCCAATGACAAGCAGCATCTTTGTAATTTGAAGATAATATAAAATCAAAATTAGAATTGAAACAACTGAATACTAATTGTGTAACAACTGTAGTATATTACACTTTATGACATATACAATTAAAATTTTTCAAAAATAACACCACACTTTTATGGTATACTTATTTACTAACTTCTCTTATATGTCTTAATACCATTACATAATTACACATAATATAATTTAGAATTCATAAATTATTAAGACAAATAAAAAGAAATAGTATTTCCTTAAGATAAAATGCTTTATAGCTCAATAAAACAAAGAAACAAAACTAATAATGCAAAAATTGCTACACCAAACTCAAAAGCAACCAATAACTCCCTAAATCTTCATTCCAGCGACTCATATTCTGTAACACCCCCAAATATTCATACTTTAGTTCAGCGGAAGAGTCGTTGGTGTTACGGGATAGCACATTACTCAAATCACAAACAACGCTTAAAAATCACGTCGTTTAATAATAAAGCATTTTCCATTCATAAATATCAAATTACAGAGGTCACAAGTCATAGTATTTCATACAATTTTACAAAACATTTGAATGGAAATTGTTATTTAAGTGCGGGCCATAAATTCTTGACGTCTTCCCGAGAATTACCTTCAAGTACCTGAGATAAAACATGTTAAAAAGAAAAGGTCAGCGAAAACGCCTAGTGAATTCATAGAGTTTAATAAACCATTAATATATCACTGGTATATATGTAATCGTTACCAAAAATCATTTTATACAATTCCTTATCGTAGGCCATAAAATAGGCCAAAGACATTTTATACAAATCCTTGTCATAATTCATAATATAGGCGTCTGCCTTCAAAACCATTATACGAACCATTGTCGTAAAAACATCATACAATACATTTTATAACGTTGTATAAGGTGTAATAAAAGCCGTTATATGAAAATGGTTATGTAAAACCAAAACACGAACATAATTTCAATTATAAGACCCTGTATTGCTAGTCAGGCAATATATTATAATTCAATTCGTATAACAGTAATTTCGTTATTGGATTATTATAAGCCGCATGACATTGCTACCTTACTATAACAAACAACGGGTAGCTAACCCGAAACTCATTTGCCCATCTAAAACAGCGTGTCGTCACAATAATCACGCTTATGTAAATCTTCTCATACATAAATTTGCTTACCAATCAATGTGGCATGACGGGGATCAACCGTCAAGACGCGAACTGGGGTGATCTTCCCCAAATAATACTATTATATGCATAAGCGTCTACCAAATACCGGTAGTTCACAATTCATGCTAATGGGACTTTAGTGACATCCCCTAACTAATAATAATCCATTTCATTTCATTCATCGGGTCATATAATCATTCATCGGGTCATACAATCATTCGGGTCCATATCAATAAGCAAATAATCGGGACAACTGGTGCCCTATTTTATTAAAACTAACATGTTATATCCCTCGCGGGTTTATAAAACACCTCATAAAACATTTAAAAGAGTGCGAGGCTATGAACTCACATTGATTGAGAAAGGCGGGTTATCAACGTTTTGAATGCACGATACGTGCTTCAATCACGGAAACCTAGACAAATAATACTCGTCTTAGACTCTTGTCCAATGACTTTATAAAAATAATGGTTATGTATATATGGTGATATCATAAGTATGATGATGATCAAGTGGGATTTTATCTCTTCATACACATTATTGTGTTGTGTGTTAGTCAAATTTTTTACTAGTTATACTAGTTTCAACTTATTTATATATTGAGGCCCAATAAGCCCATTATAAGCCCAATACATTATATTAGTCCAATTACACTTTTATTATCAGGCCTATACTCACATGTTGGGCCCAAGTGGGTTAAGCTCAATGAGTAAGTCTATTAGTGTTTTGCCAAACTAGTTGGGTCAATAGTCCAATAAGGCTACTTTGGCCCGTTAATGTCCATAAGTTATAAAGCTCGGGTTTTATCGGTTCTTACTTGTCATATGTACTTATACATCAGTAGATAAGTTATAAAAAGTTTACATTAGACGGGTCCGATGTCTAAGTTTTAATTGACGAAAACGTTAATCTTTCGGTTTTAGCCGAAAAGACGTAAAACTTATGTATATAGTTTTATAACTTATAAAACATATCAATTTGTAATTTTTATAAAATTTCATATTTACTTATCAAGGTATATACTTATCTATAAGTATTATATAAGTTAGTGGGTTTTAGGTATACATTTTATATTAGTTTTACTTGAGTGCTAATTTTATAATATATACTTTTATTTTACAAATTTGATTATGAATTTCACTTTCACTGTTTTTACCATATCTTGAGTTCTACAAGGATATAGAAGCTCATTTTTGGGCAGCAAAAACTACATAATATGTGCTACAATTAACTTTAATTTAGCTACTACTCAATCATCCTCTAAATGTCTCTAACAGTTCGTCCAAAACAGACTATGCAGATTTGGACTTCAATAATGTTTTGATCACATCTTACTCATTTTATGGATTCCATTAAGTGGCCAAATCTCACATATGTAAAAGTCATATAACTTACTGTATATTAAATTATCCAAGTCATTTTACCAAGTTATCATATGGTTCTTTACTGTTTTATACAGCCTACAATTCTAGCAGTTTAAAATTGGTTTGAGCTTATTTGGTTCATTCTAGAGCTTAAACGAGTTTAATAATCCAACTAGCCCGTTTTTGGAAAAATTTCCCTTTTATTTGCAATATAGTCCCTCTATTTTGTATCTGTTTGTATTAGGGGCTAATCTTTCATAAATTTAGGGTTTGCTTGGAATTAGTCCTAATATTTTCTAAACTTTTCATTTTCAGTTAACAGTTTTACAATTTGTTATATTTTGTTAGTAGTTTGTTAGATTTTGCATAGTTGGTCCTTATAATTTCTGATTTTTACATTTCAATCATTATAGTTTCAATCATTTACATTTTTAGCACATTAATTCCATAGATTTACAAATTTGTCCTTATTTGAATAAACTTGGTAATTGCTAATTATTTTACGGATACGTAGTTAATATTTTTCACATTTTTATTTGATTGCTTAAATAGACATAGATAATCCAAATAACCCTATCAACCAAAAACAATCATAAACCTGATTTTGTTAGGACTTTCAATTGGTTAAGAATCGAGAAAACGAACTTCAAAATACATAAATTTCAAATGGCGCCGCTGCCGGTTCTTTGAATTTACGAGAGACTATCGATTGACGGTTTTCATTGGCTTTTGGGATCCGTTCACCTCGTGAACGTTATTTTTACGTATCATAAATAAAAAACAATAAAAAATATAAAATCTAAAAAAATAAAAACTAAAAAATTACAAAAATAATTCTTTTCCTAAATAATTGACCAAACAAATTAAAAAAATCAAAAAGCAATCTTTTTCCTAAGAGATTGCAACCAAAAATATATATTATTGGATTCCTTCGATTTTTATGTACATATAGTATTTTCTTAAAAAAACCCCATAAATACAAAAATATTTTCTATATATTATTATAAGTAAATACGTATATGTATAAGAACAACCAATACACATATTCTCCATAAGTATTGCCAAGGCAATACACCCTGTTGAGGGGCGTTCCGGTTCTTAACACGTGTATCGATCAAATTCAATAAAGCAAGAATAGATAAATACTTCCAATAAGCAATAATTCGAACAATACAAACTACAAAGTGAATAGAAAGGCGATGTGCTATAAAATGCCATCTAAGGGTCAATAGGTACTTAAGTTCTTCGCGCCACCTAACCCCCCGTTCACTAGTGCGTATTCTAAGAAGGAAGGCTTCATTGGGGGTCTTGCACCCAAGTAGTACATACGTATATTATACTTTCTTGTGGATATTTCATATTGAAACTCGAAGAGGATAATCCTTTTCTCTTCAAAGTCACATGAGAGCTTCTCTCTCATTCCTCGTATTGAGTTGCATGCTCACTCGCGGGCGTGCACAAATACTGATTGGTGTACAACCCCTTCCTCCGAAAAGGAAGAAAAAGAGAAAGAGTAGGAACACCACCGTCCATCAAGCCGATCCCGAGAATCGTGCTTTGATCTATACACAACAAGAAGCCATGGCCGGAGTTGATACTCGACCTTTGATGGAGGACCTGCAATCCAATGTGCAAGGATATGCTGATGCTATCAAGATACCCGATATTCCCGCAAACACATTTGAGCTAAAAACATCCATGATTAATTTGGTTTCAAACACACCATTTTATGGGAACAAGAATGATAATCCACATGATCACCTTAAGAAATTTCTTGCTCTTTGCAACACCATTAAGTACAATGGAGTTCCCCATGATGCCATTAAGTTGATATTGGTGCAATTTTCACTAGAGGGTCCGGCTAAGCATTGGTTAGATACACAACCACCCGAGAGCATTACCACATGGGATGGTTTCACTAAGAAGTTTTTGAACAAGTTCTTTCCCCCATCTAAAACTACGGCTTTGGGGAACTTAATTATAGGCTTCCAACAAAAACCTAGTCAAACATTTAGTGATGTTTGGGAGGAGTATAGAGAGTTATTGAGGAGATGCCCTAACCATGGATTGGATGAATTTCACCAAATCAATACTCTATACAATGGCCTTAAACCTCATCACCAAGACTCACTTAATGCTTCCACGGGAGGAAATATTCTTCTTAAATCCATTCAAGAAGCTTGGGATATTATTGAGACCAAAGCAATGGTGCAAACTAACTCACAATTTGATGAGAGAGTACATGTCATTCAAGAAGGAGGTTCTAAACCATTGGAGACTTAACTCATCCCATGCATTCAAGAATTGACTCAAGCTAAAAAAGAAAGTCAAAAAATCATGCAAAACACTCAAAAGATGCAACAAACCATGATGAATGACTTTATGAAACTTTCTTTGGGAAATCATTCCACAAATGATGTGCATGCTATTACTCTTTCATGTGAGACTTGTGGAGGTCCCCATTCATATCAACAATGTGATACGGTGCAAGGATATCAAGGGGAGTGTTATGCATACCAAGAAGAACATAGAGAACATTTCAAGCCCAACATCAATCAAAATAACCTTTCTTATAAGTCTCAAAACTATCCTGCACCACCGGGATTCCCACCCCAACCACCCACCCAACTTCAACCAAATCCCCCTGAATTGTTACAAAGGAATCAAGATCCAAGACCACAATACCAAAGGAACAACTATAAAGCACCCAACACCTTTCACAATCAAGGAAATAACTTTTTCCACCAAATCAAGGATTTAATCCACCACCCCCACCCTTCCCAAATCAAGGATACCCTCAACTTCAAAATCAAGGATATGGGCTACAAGAAACTCATGAGTATGTTGAGAGGAGAATTCGTGAAAGTGAAAAAAGAATGAATGAGCAAATGAAACTTTCAATGGAGGAGCAAACTAAGAGGCTTTTGATATAATTTAATCAAAGACAACAAGGGGCTTTACCATCTAACACACAAACAAACCCGAGGGCAAATGTCAATGCAATCACAACAAGAAGTGGAAAGAAAACTCATGATCCTTCACCACCCAAACCTACTTTGGTAGAGCCTACTATGATTCCTTCTTGTGATAAGCCTTCTACATCTAGTTCACCATCCTCAAGTTCTCCCATTTCTCCCATTTCTACACTTACTCATGAAGCAACCAACAAGGAAAATCCTTCTTCAACCACTCAACCAGAACCAAAACCAAGTCTTCCTTATCCATCAAGATTAAGAAAGGACAAGCTTAAGAACAAGGATGATATCCAAGTCTCAAACTTTTTGAGGATGTTCAAGCAACTTAACATAAAATATCTCTTTTGCGGAAGCTTTAGCCAATATGCCTAAGTTTGCTAAGATGATTAAGGACTTACTTTCTAACAAGGAGAGATTGGTGGATTTGCCTAATGCTTCCTTGAATGAAAATTGCTCCGCGGTTTTGCTTAAGAAGTTGCCTACTAAGCTAGGAGATCCGGGGAGGTTTTTGATTCCTTGCAATTTCCCGGGGGTGGAAAATTGCATGGCATTAGCGGATTTAGGAGCAAGCATAAATCTCATGCCATTATCGGTTTGGAAGAAACTTTCACTTCCCGAGCTTACTCCTACTAAGATGACTCTTGAGTTGGCTAACCGTACTATCGCTTATCCGGTGGGAATTGCGGAGGATGTTTTTGTTGGGGTTGATAGATTTACCTTTCCCACGGACTTTGTGGTGGTTGATTATGATATGGATCCAAGAGTGCCTTTGATTGTTGGTAGGCCATTTTTGAGAACGGGTCAAACTCTAATAGATGTGGCAGAAGGTGAACATACAATGAGGGTAGGAGATGAGAGAGTTGTGTTTAAAATGGGAAAGTTGTCAAAGAAATCTAATGAGCCCGAAGCGGTGAAACATACTGATGTTGTGAATGAGGAGGAAACTCAAGATGATATCCTTGATGAAGTTTGTGATGAATATTTTTATGAAGCTTGTTCAAGTGGAGATTATGATTTACCTCATGTTGAGACTATTGCTTCCATTACTTCATCCTTGGACTTTCATGAACCTCAAGAGCTAAACTTTGGTGATTTTGTGATATATTCCAATCCTCTCTTTGAAAACTCATATGATAACCCACTTTTCCACAATGATGAACATATTCATGAGGATTTTAGTGATGAAGAATCTCTTCTTTATGATTCACCAACATATGATGACTATAGTGATGATGAGTTTCTACTTGTGACTCTCCATTTGTTGATGATCACACTTCCTTGGGTTTTGAGGAATCACCAATATTTGATAACCCAATCTATGATATTTAATGGTGATGAGGAGGATTCTATCATGGATGCGAGTGATGAGTTTTTAGAGGTGGATATATCTTTTGAGTACACTCTTAGATATCTTGATCAAGAGGGGGACATACTCTATATAGAATCTCTATTGCATGAAGATCCTTTACCTACTACCTTGTCCAATTCAACTTTTCAAAGTGACAAAGGAAACCAAGTCATGATGGTTTCTTCTAAGAGCTTGTTGTTAACCATTACTTCACAACCTTTCTCTCACCATGTGACCTACAAGGGAGAATCTTCTAAGGCAACCAACACTTGTTATTTTTCCATCAAGGAACGAATTTTTGATCCTGGCATAGAGCTTGCTAAACCATCTCAGTATCCGCCTGATGCAACAAAAGGAAAACTTGTGAAAGATTTGAGTGCATCCCCTTATCACCTTTTGAAGAATATATGGGAAACCATTTTAAACAACCACACCTCACCTTTTTCACCATTGCTTGGGAATTTAGTTGTTAAATTGTGTTATAAGTGGGATGGTAATTATGTATTTGATCTGAGGGATATTTATGGAGTTTTGATAATTGAAAACTTGTTTTACCTCATCATGGAGATTTTTCTTAAAAAGGGCAAAACTTTTATTCTCCATGATAGGTATTAGGCACTTTTAAGTGTGTGATGAGTCGAGATAGATACTCCTTAAATCAAGCTTGAATAACTAGGTTTAGAAGTTTTTTAGATCTAGAGTGTTGTAGGTTAGAAATAAGGATAGCAAATTGATAAAGTATAGGGGAGACCTTCTTTTGTCTTCATGTTGTTTGTAGGGTTGCTCACTCATCACGTGCTTTGGAGCTTATGGAGGAGGCCCTTGTATCCGGTTCACTTCATTACTATTGTGATTTGTCATAGAAACCTTGTGCTTTAAAAATGAATTCACTATAGTTGATTTTTCCTTAACTTGGGTTAAGAAACATCTATTCATTGTCATAAGTGTAGGGGATGTTTTATACTTCCATGCTCTTAAACATTGAGGACAATTTTTAGCTTAAGTGTAGGGGGTCTTCTATCGAAGTGACCTTACCTAGACCTTGTCATTGACCTTCATGATAACACGGAAATTAATTTTTTAAAATATTTTTCAAATTTTTGATCTACTTTGGCCACCAAAAATATGCATTCATAATTTTTGCATCAATCATTTTTCATTTGCATAACACATTTGCATTGTATATATTTCTTCTTTTGTTTTTTATAGAAAATTGAAAAAGAAAGAAAATATAATAAGAACATGGTTCAACAAGTTTAGACTTCTTTGACATATTAGGCCCGCCATGGATATCTTGGCTCAACCCGAGTTTGCTTATCTAAGCTTACTCTAGCTAGTATCCTTAACCATGAAGTCCTTCATTGGTCTATTAGGCTAAGCATCCACCACTCTCATTAATTGAGATTTTAAATTTGTGGAGAATAGGAAATGATAGAGTTGAAGCAAGTATAAAAGGGCTAGATAAACTTCATGATAATTACTTGTGGCTAAACCCTTCTTTTTCTTTACCTCTAATTTCTTCGCATGTATATATATTAATAAATAATCAAGAACGGTTTTAATCGATTTGTAATCTCTTATGCATTTTTGTCTAATCATTCATGGTTGGTATAAGTACGTCTTAAGATTCTAAGTTAGAACGTTTTATGTGTACTAGACTTATGTCATGCTTAATACTTAGCGGGTGTTTTTCCTTTTATTTGTTTCAACTTTCTTTGTGAGGAATAAAGAAAAATAAGAGCGGCTTATGAAAAAAATGAGTGGCTAGAAAAAAAAAGAAAAAAAAGAAGAAAAAAATAATTATACAAGACTCCCAAGAGGGGTAGTGAAGTGTTAATTATAGTAACTATTAGATTCCAATATTACCTTGACGGGTTGCGGGGATTTAATAGTTGCTCCAATCCAATATTACCTTGACGGGTTACGGGATTGAAGATCCAAAGTCTTAAAAAAGATGGCGAGTGTGTAGCTACTTATTAATGCATGACATGAGGATTTTACACATAAGGCGAATGACTTATTACTCTTGAAAGGGACTTATATTAATTGTGAGCGGTTTTTCAAGTAATGGATGAGAGGACTACTTAGGATTAAAACCGTGCTTCCTTATTTTGGGATTTTACATTTCTTATATTTTACGCTTTAAATAATGACAAATTTGCTCTCAAGCAATTTGCTCAAATAATAACTGGTTCCACATTTAATTGTCATGAATAAGTTGATGCACCTTTTTACTTGTGAATGCAATGATCCCATTTTTAAGCTTGGTATGGGGAAAGTGAAACTTGAGGGTGATAAGTGTCCATGGTACCCAAGCCCTAATTTATGTCATTGACTTCTTTATGATTGTGATTCATGTAACCATTCAGCTGAGTGGCCGGCTGGTACCGGTTCTCACTCATATGACTGAAAAGACAATTGAATGACGTGTGACATGTAACTAAGAATTATGGACATGTGTTGTAATGGAAATCATCTGGTGGTGAAGCATCTTCTCATCCGATCGCTTTGATCTAACGCCTTTGTCTTCGTCTTGTCGGATCTTCCAGGTTGTGAACAGCATCAGCATCGCGTAGCTCTCCAAATAATCAGCAGCATCAACATTTAGTAACATCTCCCAGTTACGAGCGACATTAGCGTCTTGTAGGACACCAACAAGTGGAATACTTCTAAGATGATTTAGAATCGACTAGTGAATACTCGTGGAGTGTTGTAAGTGAAATACACATGGATTAAGGTACGTGTAATACACATAGGATACGGTACATGGAGTACACATGGAACGCACATGAAATGATCGGTATGGGATCGATCATCTGACATGATTTTAAAGGAAAAATAATTGGTTAAACGGTTAGAAAACCATCATGATAACCTGGCAATGACAGCATAGACCTCATTCTATTTCGAGTCTGTCCATGGGTACCTGCCGTTTTGGGACATGGAAAGGAAAGTAACAGCTGAGCAACCACGCTCAGTGAACAAATATATGACATAGTATGAATGAATAAAACATAATAAAGACTTAATAGCAACGGAAATGTATAAGTCCTGGAAAACCTGGAACATGTTTATAAAACTAGTTTTATAGTTTGAAAAGACTTATGTTTTTCTATAAAACTGTATTAATTAGCCAATAGCCTTATAGGTCATGAGGTTCCACCGTGCATGAATACTTGGAGGGGATACCTCATCATGCAATTAGAGGGGTTGCCTCTAATTAAATAGTTTGGGTAGGAGGGATCAACTCCTTGTGAAGGATACAAGGCACACATCGCATTCACCATGAAAATCCTGTAAAAACATGTAACTAGGATGCACCCATACGCCCCACATGATAATATAATAATCATGGCCAACTGAAAAGGGACGCCACGAGCAATCACTCAACCGTGGGGAAGTCATAACACTGGTGCCTCCAGTGTTATGGTTATGGTACCTCCATAACTAGGTGAAACTGGTCATGGATGTATATGGCTTAGGTAATTTCTAACATAAGTATCAAATATATAAAACAATACTAGGAAAACAGTTGGCTGCAAACGGGGAATCCTAATAAGGAAAGAATGTCCATAATGAAGGACGGAAAATCCGTACCTTGTGTCCAGTGAACGAGGAAAGACGAAAGGATGAAAGTCTGATGTAAGTTGATGTGTATAGTGATAATTAAGATACGTTATAGGGTAAATTAGAAAATTACCTTTAGGAAAAAGTAATCGACTAATAATACCAATGACGAATTCAATTAAACACGTGAGTGAGTCGAGTTCGTTGTACACGAAGATCTTATGAATTTGAGACGAATTGTTTTGATTTGGACAATTGATTTGAATTGGTTTTCGGTTTTTTTTTAAACTACAAATTTAATCTACAAATTTTAAGCTATTTAAAATAAACCTAAAGTGCATGAATCGTAAACCCCGCCTATTTAAAATTCTACAAACACTTACTTATTTAGAAATAAAACACTATTTAAAAATTAATCTAATTAAAACTCTATAAAATATTAATTCTACTTAATGAAATAACTTTTAAACTAATTTACTTTATTATTAAAACTTACTTTAAACAAATTATTTAAAAACTATATTTATTTTAATCTAGAGTTATAAAAATTACACTAATTAAAATATATACTAATTAAACTATTTAAATAAAAACATTTTTTAAATATTTTTTTTATTTTATTTTATTATATTCTATTTATTATATTTTATTTATTATTTTTATTTCACTAAAAATTATTTTCATAAAAACTTTAATTAAAGAAAATGGTTGAAAACAATTTTAAAGAAATTAAAACGTAATAAATCTGCAAAAGAAGACTATAATATATAAACAGATAACAGACAAAATAATCAAAAGAGCCCTTGGCTCAAGTGGTAAACACGCTGGACCTATAGACGAAAGGTCTCGAGTTCGAAACCCCCAAGAGACATTATTTTTTAACTTTAATTCTTTTGACAGATTATACAAATATAAGTCTCAGGAAAGACTTTGTGATAGCTTATTAGCTCTTAAGCTGTTAGGAAACAGCCCTATGGGCTTATCAGATCAGTAGAATCTGATAAGCTGAAAACTAACCAACATAAACATGAAACAGAACAATCAAAAATTATACCAATGATAAAACAGACAAGAATGAAATCTGAACTAAGCAGTAAATTCAGCAAAGCATACCAAATTCGAATTTAACAAAATCTATATGCAAAAATAATAAAAAATTACTGAACATCAGTGCTAAGATTATCAGAACAGTGTAGATCAGCTAGAACACAGCTTAACTCAATTTATCGTTTAAGCAGACTTCTACAAAGGTACCTTAATCCATAAGAAAAACTCTCTTAAAATGACTAAAAACACATCAGTTCTAAAACGAAATCTTCTCTATATCTACCCATACACTATCTCAAATCCAAACAGATATAAAAACTTTTATAAAATGCAGCAGGATATCAAAATGACCAGTAACTCGAAATTACAAACATAAGTTGAATTAAAACGCAAGCATGATCAATTTTAGACAGTAGACTTACAAAATTTAACATTAAACTGAAATATACTAACAAAATACAATTCACGTCTACAAAACTACATTAAACCTTACCAAACGTTTTTAGAATCATAGACAATCATATTCAAACCTTAATATAAACCGTAACAAAAACTAACTAGCATTTTATATATCAAAGTCATCTAAACAGTAAAGAAACATTCATATAAGCAGATTATAAAACAAATAAAAAACTGTAAATTCATAAAGAGTAAAAAGGATAAAAACCTTTAGACGAAACCATTGGGCAGTAGACCTACGCTGAGCAGTCTAGATGAACCGAACCACCATTCACCATACTCGAACCACCAATTTACTTTTGTGAATACTTTCTAGTAGGGAAAGTATTTAATCCTATTTTTACCTTTTATATTAAATCTGAGCTATCAATTAGCTCATGCTTAACATAATAAACATTACTGAGTTGAAAAAGTCTATAGAAATTAATTCTTATAACAATTTTAACAGAAATTAAAAGAACCGAGACACCAATAGAATCAAACGAAGAACTTTTATTAATTTAAAGACAATAATACAAGATTTAAAAAGAGATTACAAGATTTAATTCCTACCACTAATTCTATAGAGTAACTTTAAAGTAAAAAGAAGGATGATTACAATGAAAATAATGGGGGTTTTTATAGCCTCCCAAGGCTTGTTGGTGATGCGAATATCCGGATCTCTCATAGAATATTCCATTCTAATCTTGGCCTTTGATCTTTAATTTCTTTCTCTTTCTTTAAATGGATGTCTGAGATAGCACCTAGCACGCACGGATTGCCAGCTTGGCACTGATTTGTGTTAGTTGTGCTAGTTTCAGGCCTTGTGATTGGTGGATTAGGGAGAATGACGTGTCTCCTCAAATCAACAGCTGCCACGTAGAATAGCCCCTCCATACCCTCTCTTCCTATAAACTGGGGGGTTTTATTTCTTTTTGGGTGAATTAATAGAATAATTGAAAAGCCCTATGTAAAAACGTTATTTTATTTACCTAGGGTTTTTATGTTTACTGGTTTTTGAGGGTGAAATTGGGGAAGAAGGGTGAATGGGAAGGAAGAGTTACATAGTTTCTAACGAAAGGATTTTATTTATTTGAGTGAGAGAAAACATGATGTAAGTAAATGAGTGGAGGATAAAAAAAATGAGTGGACGGTTTGTTTTATTTGTGGTGAAAAGATGAGTGACGTGTGGTTTATTTACTTTATTGTGAAAGTGAATTTGGCAGATGTGTTTGATACATGTTTTTAAAGCAAACCCTAGAAGCCCAATTTCAATTCATCCGTTTCTTTTTACTGAAATGGGCTTGAGCCCATTAATTCTCTCCGTTACAAGGTATTGGGCCACTAGGGCTTTTTGGTAATGAGAATAAATAAGACTTTTTATAAATGGGCTTTTAAGCTCATTTTCTCAATGTGGGACCCACTTGGTTCGTTTTCTTGATAAATCCTTAAATCCACTCATGTCGAGCTCGATTTTTAGCTTCTTTGATCTTTTTCTTCATTCTCGTGTCGATTCTTGCCGATCTTCGCGAACTTGGTACCTACACACATGAAAACAAGAAACAAGCATTTCCAAGGCATTCTTGATATAAATAATGCATAATATGCATAATTTCATTGTTTTAAACTACAAATAATATGAGTAAATACACTCATATCAAATTCCCCCATGCTAAGCGATTGCCGTGTCCTCAGGCAATGATAAATTAAAACTATATCTACACCATTATTCAACTTTTGACATTTTATTTTGTAAAGACATAAAATAACTTTAAGGATCATAAAAGCTCAAATAGATTCATCGTCCTCGACTTTTCACTTTTCCATGCCAAGTGCAAAAACAAGATCATTGTTATTATAAGTTGGTAGACTAACACGAACTCATGTGGGCCAATTATTCACTTAGACTCCCTTATTCCTAAGTGTTTCTCTTATATTTTATTGTTGTCTTTAATGATCACGAGGATGCATTGTTGACTTATTTCGATAATTTATTAGGCCGAAAATAAAGTGAACGATTTAATCAATAGTTAGCTAAAGGACAAAATCTTTTAAAACTGCTTCTCGGGCCCTCATAAAGTTCATATCTTGGCATAACTTGTTTCGCGATTTGAGACCTTTCTCGGATCGATATTTGGCAGTGACTTTATACTTCCAACCTTGAGAGACGTTCACAAAATAATGGTCTTCTCTTCATAATATTTCTTCACTTGAAGTTTTGAGAGATTCATACTTGGACCACGACTTTTTCATTTTTCTCCAATCTTTATTTGGGATTTTGATTAACAACGATCCGCCTCCTTTTTGGACTTGGCTTCATTTATCCTCATACCTTATTTTGGTCTTTTTGGATAGACTTCTCCATGACTTTTTAGGAGTATTTTGCTTTTCGTCGTGTGTCTCGATCCTTCATATTGATTTTTGATAAATGAATCTTCACATCACTTGAGATATTTAGCAATAAAACATAGCCCTCATGTCTTGTTAGGACCTTTTTGGACTCGCCAATCTTCGCATCCCGCTTCAATAAGTTATGCCTTGGCTATGAACTCTAATCCATACCGAGCAACTTTTAAACGATCTTGGGCTAGAAGCTAAGTAACTTTTCAAATCGTTCAACCTTATTTATTGCAATTAAATTTATTAACAAGCGATGGGAGAATAGGCCCATAATTAACTCACATAAATTCCCGAAAGAATACCGAACTTATAATTGGCTCTATCATCTCTTGTTCTCCATATTGTAAAATTCCAAGAATGAAATCAATGGATACTTAGCCTATTAAATCAAAGTTTTGGGTTTTCAAGTCATATATAGGATCTTGCATCTTCTTAAACTTTTGCAAGTCTTAGAATTTGCGTTTTAAAGTTCCCTTGATAAGTTATAGGAGCTTGCAAAAAGTTCTTGTCCTTAACTCGTATGAGTTAAGACCTTCGCGTTTTAAAGCTCCCTATATAATAGCCTAGCAAAACTTAATTCAAATACGTTAAGGAAAAGCTAAGATTAAAAACCAAGTCGAGTCAAAAACTATTCTTATTAAAAGTCTACATTTGTGTCAAAAACACTTATTTTCTATATTAAAACAAAAAAAAATTGAAATTTTATTGAAAAATGAGAAAAACAATACGTTTGGACACGACAAAAGCAATAGCAAGCGATTATATCGACTGACTCCCCCATGCTAAAACAAAACATTGTCCTCAATGTTTCTTAGCTCAAGAGTAACACCCCTTTGCTAAGACACGAAGAGTCTAATGCAAATTCCTAGCATGGAAAGAGCACGCAAATCTATAAGCCGTTGATTAATTATGCCTCAAGATAAAACGTTAGTCGATAAAAATCAAGGGTAAAGAAAGTGTGCCCCTTTTTGGCATTTAAGTAAGGAAGATCAAGTGGACCGGCAAAAACCGAACACGAGAGTCTTCAAAAATTAGGGTAATACCTAAGATCACAACACAACAAAACACGAGCACGAGCTTGAAAGATCAAGCCTTATTAGGTGTTAGAAAATAGAAAGAAGATAGAATGTATGGGACTCCCCCACAAGGCACCTCGTTTTTGTTAACCGAGTCATGAGCTCGACTCGATCCCCGCATTCATTGGTTCTTAGGGAAAGTGGTGAAAACCGGCATAAAAGGATAGAATCCAACATGAAGCACGATGCCGGGGTCAAAGATCTCATCCTCGTTGTCGGATGACAAACGAAAGGATAAAACTCTAACACAAATCTCTAACAAGAGATAGTAGTCACAAACAATAGTATGGATGTAGCATGCTCCACGAGATAAACTCGCACCAAGATGATTAAAAAGTCTTTCAATTATTGCATCGGTGAAAGGCCGAGATTTCCCTAAATCGACGATTCCGGGGTCGAATACCTCGTCCTCGGTGGAGAAAGGAATAGACAACAAGGTGTCTTACCCCCATGCTAATCCTAAGTCATATGAAGCACATAATAATGGTTGTACAAAAGTCTCAACCATAGTGGTTTCAACTTGCATGACTTTGTCGACCTTTTCACTCTTAGGAATGTGAACAAAGGGGTCATGGTACTCAATATGAGTCACATGAAAAACCCGCACATTAAGATCAACGCGAGTGGGAGGGAGATTGGGAATAAAGTAAGTTTCTCCATCCGAGTCGACATACTCATCATCACAAAAGGTGTGATCATCATCACAAACCTCATCAACCTCCTTCATAAGAAGATCATCATCACAAAGGTTGTGAGATGTAGGAGGTATGATGCTCTCAAAATCCTCTTGAAACAATGGATTATTGTTCAATGAAGCTTCAAATAGAGGATTTGAGTAAGTCACAAAAGGGTCGTCATTCTCGTCATCACAAGAAATATCCGACAAAGTATCGAGTGTGTCACACTCGGATACAAGATCATCATTCTCATTAGAAAGCAATTCATCGGCGAATTCCTCGAGAATGGTAGGTAAAACACAAGAATCACGTTCGATCTCGAGATCGGAAACGTCTTCACTTCCCCTTGGAAGTGGATCAATAATAGCAAAAAGTTCATCGCCGAACGTATCCAACGAATAGTCACTAACCTCACTCGGTGTGAAGCTAGGAATCAAAGGCTCTTCAATTGAAGATTGTGCCTTAGTAACTTCAACATGATCCTTAGAAGAGAGTGAAAATGAGTCCATTTTCAAAGATTGTTCAATTAAAGCAATGTCACTCTCGGGATCAAAATTCTCATTATCAAACTCACTAGCATCGAATGGCTCACTCAAGTAATCATCAATTTGTTTTTCAATCTTATCATCCTCGTTTGGAGTGAGTATAGATGAGGTAACATTACAACATGATTCAACAAAATTAGCTTTATCAATTTCTACACTTTCCAATTTCTTAGGAACCAATCTTGGAATTTTTTCCGGTTTGAAAATCATATGTTTATCCCCATGAAACAATTTAATCTCCCCTTCTTTCATATCAACTAAAACACCGGCCGTACACAAAAATGGTCGTCCTAGAATTATAGGCGCACGAGGATTCGGCTCATAATCAATGATAGCAAAATCGGCTAGGTAAACGAACTCCCCCACTTTAACAATGACATTTTCCGCTATACCAACCGGTCAAGTGGTGGTTCCATTAGCAAGCTCAATGATCATTCGAGTGGGAATAAGTCGCAAATAGTCAAGAGTTTTCCAAATGGCTAGGGGCATTACGTTAATACTAGCTCCTAGATCGGCTAGAGCTTTGTATTCCCCAAGCTCATCGAAAACACAAGGTATCAAGAAGTGACCCGGATCATTATATTTCTTAGGAAAGAGATCAATGAAATCCGTGGTACTAATCACATTTAAAGTAGCCTTGGTGACATTCCAAAAGGTTTCTTTAGGTGGCACAATAAGCTCAAGCTTCCTTTCTAAATTATCATAAGCGGTGATAGCCTTAAGCTCTCCCCTCGGGTTAGGAATGGTATTACTAGGTAAGCTACCCGAAGAAGATGACGGTTTAGACATGAATCCCTCAAACATCGAAAGCAATTTATTTTGATTTTGTTCCACACTCTGTTGCATACGATTTTGACTTTGCTCAAACATTTGCTCAAATCTGTGTTCCATTCTTTGTTGATTAAGCTCAATCTTGTTATTTTGCCCCTTTAGCGTATTTTGAAACTCATTTTTCAAAGTTGCCATTTGTCCTTGAATGTTATTTTGCAAAGCCTTCATATTTGCCTCATTTGTTTTCATGTAGCTTGACAAATCATTTTGGTTATTCCCTTGAAAACCTTGATTGTTTTGATTAGCATTAAATCCATTTCCTTGATTAAAATTCCCTTGATTACCACGGTTAAAATTATTCCCATTATTTCTATTGTTGTACCTATTTTGAACCGGTGGAAAACCCGGTGGAGCAACATGATTTTGACGAGGAACTTGACCGTTGGAGCCATAAGTTCCCGTCGCGGCAAAAGCACTAGCTTGATCAAACCCCGCGTTTAAACAAGCATAATTAGGATGTGCTCCACCACATGATACACAAACATTCTCAACCATATTAATCGATCCATGAGGATTCTTCCTAATCTCACTCAACAAAGTCGCAAATCCACTATCAATCTTAGAGTCCAATCTAGCAATCTCGTGATTAGATGAATTCACATTAGAAACAACCGGTGTGTTTCGTGAATATTGTGCTCTAGACTTATCCTCAATTATTCTCCACGCGTCTCTCGGTGTTTTTCTTAAAAGATTACCACCCGCGGCAGCATTTAAAGAATCTTGTTCAATCATATTAAGCCCATTATAAAAAGTATTTATTTGATGCAATTCCGAGAAACCGTGGTGTGGACATTGTCTCAACAAATCTTTAAATCTTTCCCAAGCAACCCCAAACGATTCATGCACTTTTTGTTCAAATCTAGTGATCTCATTCTTAAAGTGTGTTGTCTTGGACGGTGGAAAGAAATAATTCATAAACTTTGACACTAAATCATCCCAAGTTAAGATCGAACCCGGTGGTTCTTTCTCATACCAAAGCTTAGCATTACCCTCGAGCGAGTACGGAAAAAGCATGAGCTTAATCACGTCATTCGGCACATCTCTAAACTTGAGAGTCGAGGTAATTCGATTAAAATTCCGAATGTGAGAATGCGGGCTATCGGTCTCATTGCCACGAAATTGGTCGGCACGAATGAGCAATAAGAGACCCGTCTTAATCTCAAAATGATCCGCCAAAATAGCCGGCACAACGATTGCTTCCCCATACCCTTCGGTGGGTGCACGGAGCAATTCCTCCATTGTTCGGTTATCGGCCATCTCTACAACAATAGGTGGAAGCTCGGGTTCCACTATTCGTTGTTGACGATTTCTATTTCTACGAGGAATATTTTCAAGCCTATTAAGATCAATCACAAGACGAGATGAACGCAATTGCATACACTACAAAGACGAGAATTTAGAGGATTGAAGAAAATAAATTAGACAAGAAGAAGATTATTTTTGGTATTTTATTTGGTATTGCTCAATCAAAAATGATTGATAAAAAAAACAAGGAATAAGGATAACTACTATGGAAGTAAATTAGTCTCGGTCGACTTTGAAACGATAGGTGAAAACCTAAACGTCTCGAGGTTCAATAAGTAAACAACAAAAAATAAGATTTATTACTACTTGAGTCGGCAAACCAATAATAGGTTGTCCCTCTCAATATACGCACAAGCAAGCGGGGAAACGAGGTGGCACAAAGCACTTAAAAACCTTTTTCCTTAGACGGCCTTTTATAGCACGTCGCCTTATACCCACCTTATAGTTAGTATAAATCGAGTTCAAACTTCTTATTAGTATTTATCTATTTTGCCTTTTATTTTTGTTTTGGATTCGAATACAATAGCTAGGTGATGAAATCCCAACTACGGCTTATTTGGAAAGTATTTAAAATTATTGTTCTACGTAATACAATATATTATTAAAAAAAAACGAGAAAAACGATACATACTATATAATAGAAAAATAACAAAACTTTCCGAGGACGGAAAGGGTCTTCAAATCAACGATCAACAAATCTCCACAAAGACGAATCGTACACAAGGTCCCCGGCAGCGGCGCCAAAATTTTTGATGTAAGTTGATGTGTATAGTGATAATTAAGATACGTTATAGGGTAAATTAGAAAATTACCTTTAGGAAAAAGTAATAGACTAATAATACCAATGACGAATTCAATTAAACACGTGAGTGAGTCGAGTTCGTTGTACACGAAGATCTTATGAATTTGAGACGAATTGTTTTGATTTGGACAATTGATTTGAATTGGTTTTCGGTTTTTTTTTAAACTACAAATTAAATCTACAAATTTTAAGCTATTTAAAATAAACCTAAAGTGCATGAATCGTAAACCCCGCTTATTTAAAATTCTACAAACACTTACTTATTTAAAAATAAAACACCATTTAAAAATTAATCTAATTAAAACTCTATAAAATATTAATTCTACTTAATGAAATAACTTTTAAACTAATTTACTTTATTATCAAAACTTACTTTAAACAAATTATTTAAAAACTATATTTATTTAAATCTAGAGTTATAAAAATTACACTAATTAAAATTTATACTAATTAAACTATTTAAATAAAAACATTTTTTTTTAATTTTTTTATTTTATATTATTATATTCTATTTATTATATTTTATTTATTATTTTTATTTCACTAAAAATTATTTTCATAAAAACTTTAATTAAAGAAAATGGTTGAAAACAATTTTAAAGAAATTAAAACGTAATAAATCTGCAAAAGAAGACTATAATATATAAACGAGATAACAGACAAAATAATCAAAAGAGCCCTTGGCTCAAGTGGTAAACACGCTGGACCTATAGACGAAAGGTCTCGAGTTCGAAACCCCCAAGAGACATTATTTTTGAACTTTAATTCTTTTGACAGATTATACAAATATAAGTCTCAGGAAAGACTTTGTGATAGCTTATTAGCTCTTAAGCTGTTAGGAAACAGCCCTGTGGGCTTATCAGATCAGTAGAATCTGATAAGCTGAAAACTAACCAACATAAACATGAAACAGAACAATCAAAAATTATACCAATGATAAAACAGACAAGAATGAAATCTGAACTAAGCAGTAAATTCAGCAAAGCATACCAAATTCGAATTTAACAAAATCTATATGAAACAATAATCAAAAATTACTGAACATCAGTGCTAAGATTATCAGAACAGTGTAGATCAGCTAGAACACAGCTTAACTCAATTTATCGTCTAAGCAGACTTCTACAAAGGTACCTTAATCCATAAGAAAAACTCTCTTAAAATGACTAAAAACACATCAGTTCTAAAACGAAATCTTCTCTATATCTACCCATACACTAGCTCAAATCCAAACAGATATAAAAACTTTTATAAAATGCAGCAGGATATCAAAATGACCAATAACTCGAAATTAAAAACATAAGTTGAATTAAAACGCAAGCATGATCAATTTTAGACAGCAGACTTACAAAATTTAACATTAAACTGAAATATACTAACAAAATACAATTCACGTCTACAAAACTACATTAAACCTTACCAAACGTTTTTAGAATCATAGACAATCATATTCAAACCTTAATATAAACCGTAACAAAAACTAACTAGCATTTTATATATCAAAGTCATCTAAACAGTAAAGAAACATTCATATAAGCAGATTATAAAACAAATAAAACACTGAAAATTCATAAAAAGTAAAAAGGATAAAAACCTTTAGACGAAACCATTGGGCAGTAGACCTGCGATGAGCAGTCTAGATGAACCGAACCACCATTCACCAATACTCGAACCACCAATTTACTTTTGTGAATACTTTCCAGTAGGGAAAGTATTTAATCCTATTTTTACCTTTTATATTAAATCTGAGCTATCAATTAGCTCATGCTTAACATAATAAACATTACTGAGTTGAAAAAGTCTATAGAAATTAATTCTTATAACAATTTTAACAGAAATTAAAAGAACCGAGACACCAATAGAATCAAACGAAGAACTTTTATTAATTTAAAGACAATAATACAAGATTTAAAAAGAGATTACAAGATTTAATTCCTACCACTAATTCTATAGAGTAACTTTAAAGTAAAAAGAAGGATGATTACAATGAAAATAATGGGGGTTTTTATAGCCTCCCAAGGCTTGTTGGTGATGCGAATATCCGGATCTCTCATAGAATATTCCATTCTAATCTTGGCCTTTGATCTTTAATTTCTTTCTCTTTCTTCAAATGGATGGCTGAGATAGCACCTAGCACGCATGGATTGCCAGCTTGGCACTGATTTGTGTTAGTTGTGCTAGTTTCAGGCCTTGTGATTGGTGGATTAGGGAGAATGATGTGTCTCCTCAAATCAACAGCTGCCACGTAGAATAGCCCCTCCATACCCTCTCTTCCTATAAACTGGGGGGTTTTATTTCTTTTTGGGTGAATTAATAGAATAATTGAAAAGCCCTATGTAAAAACGTTATTTTATTTACCTAGGGTTTTTATGTTTACTGGTTTTTGAGGGTGACATTGGGGAAGAAGGGTGAATGGGAAGGAAGAGTTACATAGTTTCTAACGAAAGGATTTTATTTATTTGAGTGAGAGAAAATGTGATGTAAGTAAATGAGTGGAGGATAAAAAAATGAGTGGACGGTTTGTTTTATTTGTGGTGAAAAGATGAGTGACGTGTGGTTTATTTACTTTATTGTGAAAGTGAATTTGGCAGATGTGTTTGATACATGTTTTTAAAGCAAACCCTAGAAGCCCAATTTCAATTCATCCGTTTTTTTTACTGAAATGGGCTTGAGCCTATTAATTCTCTCCGTTACAAGGTATTGGGCCACTAGGGCTTTTTGGTAATGAGAATAAATAAGACTTTTTATAAATGGGCTTTTAAGCTCATTTTCTCAATGTGGGACCCACTTGGTTCGTTTTCTTGATAAATCCTTAAATCCACTCATGTCGAGCTCGATTTTTAGCTTCTTTGATCTTTTTCTTCATTCTCGTGTCGATTCTTGCCGATATTCGCGAACTTGGTACCTACACACATGAAAACAAGAAACAAGCATTTCCAAGGCATTCTTGATATAAATCATGCATAATTTCATTGTTTTAAACTACAAATGATATGAGTAAATACACTCATATCAAAGTCCTACTCTGACCTCACTAATGATACATAAATAGGGGACATGTATAAGTATTCTGATTTCTGAGTATGTAACTGATTATATAATGTCTTAGCTTGTTTTATTTGTTCTGGTCTTGTTTTAAATGTTATACTGTGTTTATCATGTATTTCATGTATTCTAATTAGGTATTAACTTGTATTCTTGTATTATTATACTTGCTGTGTAATAATAGACAACTTTCTAAAAAATAGCAGGTTTACTAAAAAAGAAAGTTTCCAAAAATAGAAAGTTTCCAAAAATAGTAAGTTTCCAAAAAATATCAGTTTCTAAAAATAGAAAGTTCCCAAAAATAGCAAGTTTCCTGAAATAGAAAGTTTCCATATTTAGAAATAAGCTGGATTAATAAGCTAATAATATATGCTTAAGTTTACTGGTTCATTATCATAAGTCATGTAATTTATAGTATAGTTTATTAATCATATCATGTTAATTAAATAAACTATAAGTTATACGATTTAATTAAATATAAGCATGATTTAATTAAATTAAGGCATAATAAAATACCTAGGTTAAACATGTTTCAATAATTTATTAATTACAACCTAAGTCGTGATTTATTAATTAATTACAATTCATGTTTTAATAATTAATTAATACTATAGTCGAAAATAAATGGTAAAATATTTGGGTTAAAAACATGTATTATTTCTAAAATAATTATAACCTAAGTCCATATTAAATTAAATTAATTACAAGTCATGGTTTAATTAAGTTAATTTTACTTGTTAAAAATAATATAACTTGTAAATATAAATAACTTGTAAAAATTAATCATGTGACCGAACCCGTGTTTTAATTTAGACCGACAAGAACCGGACCGGACCCCTTGAACAGGACCGAACCAAACACCCCTTAGTAGTGGCTACCCGGCCTAGTCGGTTGCCACTGCTCGAACAGTTTCACCATCGGCTGCAGCCGGTGGTTCCCATGTCCTGCGCTGCGCTCCCACTGTTCGAACAAAGTAGCCACCGGTCTTGGACCGGTGGTGCTACTGTGCTGCGCCGATACCCTCAAACAGCCACAAGGCCACCCCGACGCTAGTCGGGGTCCTTTTTTTACCATGTTGTCGAACCACAAAGACCATGCCGAGACCACAAGGTCTCGGCTGTGGTGAAACGCGAGACACCGAGAGCTTCGACTCTTGGTTTGTGTGCGTCGGTCGAACAAAACCCCACCAAAACCCTTTATCACTTGTTTTATTGATTTGTTTTTCATGTCTAACATATTTAATTATGTTTTCAAAAATAACCATGAACATAATTAAAGAAAATAAAATAAAGATCAAGGTTTTGGTGTTTACCGAATACGTGACTAAAAGGAACAATGAACATGAATACGATCTACCCGGATTCAATACTCAAAATTAAACAAACACCCTTGGTGTCTCTTGTAGCCGGCGGCAAAGGGAGAGGCAAGGAGGCAAGCTAGGTTTTTTATTATTTTGTAAAATCTTAGTTAATGAAAAGTATGTGATTAGTTTTTCCCTTAGTTAGAATTTAAATGGGCTTGGGCCCTCCCTTGCTCCTTGTATCCACGGCCAACATAAGCCCGAAGGGGTTTCCCAGGCTTTGTTCACGTTTAACAACTTACGTGTTCGTTCGCTAGTATTTTCGTGTTAGTTCTTAATTAATTATTCGTGCTATAATTAATACTTGTACGTAATCGATATTTATCATATAATAATAAATATATACGTAGTTTACATGTTCGTGTTTTAATGTTCGTGAGTACATGTTCGTGATTATAATTATTATGATTAGTAATTATCGTGTAATACCACGTACTTAATAATTATCGCGCACTAACACATACATAGTTTCTGAATTTAATATTTGTGACACGTGTTCATGATATAAAGAAAAGTTTAAATTGGCTCGTATGTTTACGTAGTGTACTGTTCATGGAATTTAGATCCGGGTTTTACGAGAATTATATATATATATATATATATATATATATATATATATATATATATATATATATATATATATATATATATATATATATATATATATATATATATATATATATATATATATATATATATATATATATATATATATATATATATATATATATATATATATATATATATATATATATATATATATATATATATATATATATATATATATATATATATATATATATATATATATATATATATATATATATATATATATATATATATATATATATATATATATATATATATATATATATATATATATATATATATATATATATATATATATATATATATATATATATATAGAGAGAGAGAGAGGAGCGTTATTGTGGTGACCATCCTTAAAGTAAAAATAATAAGAACCAATCTGGGCCGTTAAATATATCATTATTGATGAGATTAAAACAAAATAGATTGACTGGCATTATTGTAAATAAAATGAATGTTAATGGCACATTTAAAAACTACTTTTAAGACATATACCAGATTCTTTTTTATCCTTCTAGACGTCATTTTCTTAATATTTACATTTTTTTAAATCTATTTTTGTCATAAGCGCTTTTCCTTGTTTTTAACGAAATGTTAACTTTTTTATTCCATGCTTTTATTTTAACAACGGTGATTCACATGGTAATTTTGATGACACACATAAATTTTAGTGACAATTTTAGTGACGTATTATTTTATTTTTTAGACATTTGTAATATTACATTATATGTTTTGGCACTTATCGAGTGACACATTAATATTTTAGTACAACGTAATCGTATTTCGTGGTCTATGTTTTCATTTGAAAAAATATAAATAAAACCAAGTGATACGTATTCCGAAAAATACTCCGTAAACAATCAACTAGAAAATCCTAGTAACACGTATTCGAAAAAATACAACAAAACAAAAAATACCAAGTAACACGTATCCGAAAAATACACGACCTGAGTGATACGTATTAAAAAAACAAAACTAAAATAAAAATTATACAACCAATTAAATTAAGTATAAATTTGATAAACTACTACAATTGAAACAACATAATAAGTTAAAAGGAAAAAAGAAATTGATATATTATTATAAAATTTAGATCACTAAAAAATAAATTAAAAGAAAGAAAAAAGATAGAGATGACATATTGGGCTTAGTAGAAAACAAACCATTCAATTGATTCATAAATCAAGATGCTGACCAATATTCGAGTGATGAGGACCCTTATTATAGTGACCACCATTTAAAAGCAAGTATACTACTATCATTTGCAAAGTAACCGTCAGACTTAAGTTTTTCTTAAAACCATCATTTATAGTTACATTTTAATTTGATCTCAAGCTAAAGTGTTAGATACACGATTTTTTTGCTTAGATAATGACGTATCAATTACTTTGTCACATTTCTACCTTCACACGAAATATTTTTGTTACTTATATAATGACATGCTATAATATGGTTTATTTGCAATGACACACTAAAATTTTTTACAAGTATTAAATAATTGGTTGGAAAAACTCAAATGATACATATCCAAATAAATACACAACACTTAAGACAACACTCAAGTGATACGTATCCAAAAATACACGACTAATTAAAAAAAATACTCATGTGATATATATCCAAAAAAATGTACAACCAATTAAAAAAAGGACCCAAGTGATACGTTTCTAAAAAATTGCACAAAAATAAAAGGACTCAAGTGATACGTATCCAAAAAATAACAACTTAAAAAGACTAAAGTGATACGTATCCGAAAAAGTATACAACCAACTAAAAAAGACCCAAGTGATACGTATCCGAAAAATAAAAAAATTAAAAAGACTCAAGTGATATTTATCCAAAAAATACACGACTAACTAAAAAAAATACTCATGTGGTACGTATCCGAAAAAATATGTAGCCAATTAAAAAAGGACCCAAGTGATACGTATAATAAAAATAACAACTAAAAAAGACTCAAGTGATACGTATCCAAAAAAGTATACAACCAACCAAAGAAACTCAAGTGATACGTATCCCTAACAACTAAAAAAGACTCAAGTGTTACGTATCCGAAAAAGTATACAACCAACTTAAAAAGACTCAAGTGATACGTATTTGAAAAATAATAAATTCAAAAAACTCAAATGATACGTATCTCAAAAATATATAACCAACTAAAAAAGATCAAAGTGATACGTGTACCAAAAAACACCCGACATAAAAACAACTACCAACTATAATAGATCAAATTAAAATGTAACTAAAAATACACGACTGTATATTAGTCACAGTTAAAAAAAGAAGACAAATTAAGACATACATAGATGATAGACTAATAAGACAGGACTAAGGACCACATGATATACTGTATAAAAAAATTAAGCAACATTGGTTGTTATTTATAAATACCACATTTTATATTCAAGACTTCGTTTACTAATTTTGGCAAAGTGAATAGTATTATTGCTAAGTAGTAATAATGAAAGACTTTTTAAGGTAGCTTTTATATATAATATGTTTAAATGTAAAACAGAAGGATGTGGTAAAAGAATTTGATGTGAGATAGTAGGATGAAAAAATGTTGGAGTAATTGATAATTAAGTATGTATGTGAAATACCTAATATACCCTTTTAGGTTTATTCTTGATTTAATGTTATTTTGTTACTCATTTAATTAAAAAACGCCACATGTCACTTTATAATTGGTTCTTATTGTTTTTATTTTAAGTGTGGTACTTACATGAACGCAAATCTATATATATATATATATATATATATATATATATATATATATATATATATATATATATATATATATATATATATATATATATGAGATAGTATATATATGTTGTAAATATTTACTTATTATTTATGCTTAAAGCATGATAGATTACATTTATTTATTTATAAATGTTACTTATTTGATTATTAAAATACTAATACGTAATTCACAAACGACGCAGATTGTCACAATAGAAATTCCTGTCTTTAGACTCATTCCTCGTGAATCTTCGTTCCGTGTTCAAATTCTATTCTTTGTTCTATCATCCTTTATTGTTTCTCTTATTCTATCTAATTCTTTATCTGTGTTATTTATGTTTTGTTATCACAAACGTTGAATGAATACTCATTTTGATGTGAATTGTGTAACATGATCATGCCGCCAAAACAAATAAATGAGGCGTAGTTACGCGCTATAGTAGCTGATCAATTTGAGGTCTCTATGAATGCATTTTTGGCAAATATGAATAATAGAGTTGGTGGATCCGGTGGAGCTAGCGATACTAGAGTTGGCAATACTGGAGCTGGCAATACTGGAGCTGGTAATACTGGAGCTGGCAATACTGGAGCTGACAATGCTGGTGCTGGAACTGGTGATGCTGATAGACCAGTGATT